>CATIWR010245886.1:0-35593 GCA_949677035.1 Omphalea diandra | reverse complement strand
AAGGTTTAAGTGTGAGCCTAGTGAAACACTTGAGTGAGGTTGTGTGTTAGCCTAAAAACACATT
The DNA here is from genome assembly GCA_949677035.1 of Omphalea diandra. Lineage (NCBI taxonomy): Eukaryota > Viridiplantae > Streptophyta > Magnoliopsida > Malpighiales > Euphorbiaceae > Omphalea > Omphalea diandra. Next base: position 35,529 of record CATIWR010245886.1, on the reverse strand, counting down.
GTTGTAAGGTTGTGTGTGAGCCATCAAAACACAAGTTGTACAAGTTGGGTGTAAGCTTGAAAACACCTTGAGATAGTGAAATACCCAATCAGTTAATTGAGGAGTAGACGTAGGGTCAATTATACTCGAACCACTATAAATCGGTTATCTTCATTCTACTCTTTCTTCTTCCCCTTTTCTTTGTTGTTGAAATTTTTATACACCAATTCAATCCCTTTCTTAGTGCCTAGGGACAACATCAAGCAACTTAAGAAAGGGATTTTCATCAACCAAGCCAAATACACAAAGGAAATGTTAAAGAAATTTGGCATGGAAGGTTGCAAGGTAGCAAAAACACCAATAAGTAGTACTATTAAGCTAGACAAGGATGAATCGAGTACGGTAGTAGATGAATAGAGATATTGAGGTATGATTACATCTCTACTTTATCTTACTGCTTCTAGGCCGGATATAATGTTTAGTGTTTGTATGAGTGCTAGGTTTCAATCTTCACCTAAAGGGTCCCATTTGAATGCTGTTAAAAGAATTTTCAAATACTTATATGGCACAATTCACTTAGGACTTTGGTATCCTAGGAACTCTTCCTTTAGCCTAGTAGGGTATTCGGATGCGGATTACGCATGCAGTCTTTTAGATAGAAAAAGCACTTCCGGGACTTGTCAATTCATAGGAGAATGTCTAGTCTTTTGGTTTAGTAAAAACCAAGTATTGATTGCCTTGTCCACCATAGAAGCAGAGCATGTGGCGGCGAGTTATTGTTGCACCCAAGTTCTTTGGATGAAACAACAATTAAAGGACTTTGGTAAAGTAATTGATCACATTCCTATCAAATATGACAATACTAGTGCTATTAATCTTTCAAAGAATCCCATATAACATTCTAGAAGTAAGCATATAGATATTAGGCATCACTTTCTTAGAGATCATGTACAAAAAGGTGATGTTGTGTTAGAATTCATTAACATTAATCATCAACTTGCAGATATTTTCACTAAAACTCTAAATGAAGAAAAGATGAACTTCATTAAGAGAGAATTGGAAATGCTTGATGGAAGCTCCCTCAAGTGAAAATTCTTGCTTGATCTTGTGTTTAAAATATGTTATGAGTGATATGTTTGTTTGATGATTAGTATGAATGGTTTATTATTCATTTATAGTCGATCACAAAATTTTTAAAAATTTTTCATTCTTATCCTTGCTGACTCACAATTCGCGGTCACTATTTATTCTTCACGGTCGCGAATAACAAGTCAACTTTACCCGGCTGTCAAATGTCAATTCGCAGTCGCGAAAATCACTCTCCACCTCGAATTTTTTTAGATTTTCAAATTTTTTAACCGTTAGGACGCGCATTCTCGAGGAAAATTTGTTCGTTACTCACATTTTTTCAGAATTTGCTGTCGTGACTGAGGAAATCGCAGACGCGAATTAAAGTAACCAACTTACATTTATGAAATTTGATTGCCAACCGTTTGCAACCTTTCATTTAATCCATTTCTAGTCGTTTATAGTCGTTGGATATTACTTTTAAACCTATAAATACCCCATTAAGCAGTGTTTTCATCACAACTTCAATATACAAACCTCCAAATCTCCTAATCTTTCAAATCTTCTCTCAATTTCTTAAGCATTCTTCATGGCACCAAATAAATCATCTAGAGCAGACAAGGGTAAGGGAATAGCACAACCCTCTGCTCTTCCTTCCCTCCTCAATATTAAGGGAGTCACTCGTGAAGAAAAGGAAAGGTACAAAGCCAATCTCTCTAAAACCATCCTCCCTAATAAGATTCCATCTTTGTTTTTGCTAGAGTCCTTTAGACTCACTAATGAAATCCAAGCATTCCTGTCCAACCTTGGTTGGAATGACTTTATCTTTCGAGCGAAACTTAGATACGAGGAGACAGTTCGGGAGTTTATGTGCACGGTTCAATTAACCCATAAGATGGAGTCTCCAGCGGGATAGTCGGTATGACATTCCATGCCTTCGGTGATCCCTACTTCATCACCTTTGAGCAGTTGTCCAGCCTCTTTACTCTTCAAATCAGTGAGCACATTCCTTTTGTCATTGCTACTCTCGATGTAATTTATTTAGAGTTTTGGGCTGAGATTTTTGTAGAGGCTAAACATGACCCAAGGTCTTTTTTGGAAAAACATATCAAGACCTTGCCCTTTTGGATTCTCCACCGAATAATCACATTCTCCATCAACGTCAGGGGAGATGGGAATGAAAAAGTCTTGCAAAAGGATCTTGCGTTCCTCTTTTGCCTTGTAAAGAACTAGCCTATCCAGAGCGGCAGGTATTTAGTAGATCAATTGATTCACATGAGCACCAAACCAAAGAGTCAATTCTTGCTCCCATTGCATGTCATCGCCATCTACCATTTCATAGGCGCTCTAGACGAGGAGAAGGACAAACTTCTCACCAAAAAATATCTGCCGTCATAGAGCATTTTGGATCTCACCTACCTCGTTAATGCCAAGGCGATACATCTTGACTCCTATGCCTATCTGCTTGGCGTTTATGGTGCACAACGAATGGAGAGCTCTCACACATCTAAGAGGAAACGCCTCCACTTTGAAGAGATTCCTTCTTCTGCTCCTCCTCTACCAAAGCCAAAGGCAAAAATATCCCTCTCCATCATCAACAACAAGCTTGATAAGCTTATGCAGATAATGTAGAGATGATCTCTATTCCTCTCCCACCTCCACAACGATATGGTGGATCTTCAAGAAAACCTTGGAATTCCTCTCTGCCACCTCCTTGACTTTATGAAATTTGACGATACACAAGAATGAAGGTGTGGAAGACGGAGATGAAGGTGTGGAAGACGGAGATGAAACTGAAGGTGGCATCCAAGAGCACGAGGATGACTTGTCTGGATATGACAGTGATTCTCCAGTCTTTTAGATTGTAGGTTTCTCTTAGTACTTTGTTTTTTCTTTGTTTACTTTTTGTAATCAAACATGTGATCCCACATTTAGTATATCTATAAAAGTTTGTTCTTTTTTGCATATCTTTGTTTTAAGCAATTACTTTTATCTTTATGATTAATGTTTGTTCCTTACATGCTTTTGCTTTTTACTCATACTTATGCTCCTTAATCATTTATGCCTTAAATTTCCCTTTAATTATCTTTCGTCTTATCTAACCTTTTTGATCTTGCCAAAGGGGGAGAAATTAGATAAAATAAGATACGAGTGAAAAATTATACAAAGGAGAGATAACTATTTAAGGGGGGAATGAGTGCATAAGTTGAGGGGGAGCAACTAAAAAGGAGCAACTTAACGCAACTTAACTTCACACTTAGAAATCTTTGCTAAGCTATGATTCAATTTTACTTTTCTGCACTTATTTTTCACTTTGGATCAATATAGGTTGTCAAAATAAAAAAGGGGGAGATTATTGGACTAGGATGGTTAATCCTAAGTCTAAAACCTTTTATGATCTTGACAAAGAAGATTGATCATCACTAGTATTTCAAATAAGTATTGATTTTGCAGAAATAGATAAATCTCTCAAGAAGAGATGGAAGGAGTTGTTAAACTCCAAAGTGACATGTAAATCGCGACCGCAATCCAAAATTCGAGACCGCGACTCATGTTAAGACATGCTGAAAATTAGGCAGGCAAAATCGCGAAGCCATGCTCAGTTGGGACCCATACAAAAAAGGAGCCTAATTGTGCTAGTGGAATTCACGATCTGTGTCGCACAGGAGTAGCGACCGCGACTTTCAAAAACTCCAAGATGAGGATCAAGTTCACCATCACAGCTTGACAAGTGTCCCAAGTAACCATTGGAAGTCAAAAATCGCGATGGGCACTTATTGGTAGCGACTGCGAACCCAAAAGAAGAAGATGAACACTTTTGGTAAAAGAATTTGCATTCATAGTCGAGTCCTGTATAAGATGAATCACAACCGCTACATTTGAGAGCAGGTGAAAGGCAACGACTATATTTTTTCTGACAAACTAATCAGAAGCTACCACGTGGACTAGTCATTAGACATAAACATGATTTTTCTTATGAAATTTGGAAATCGCGATTGCGAAGGAGCAGTAGCGACCGCGATTTCATCTTGACAAACATTTAATGTAGAATCTGCCTAGCATGTCTCAAAGATTTAATGAGCTATGATCTGCAACGTCTCTTTGGTGAAGTTTGGGTATAATACACCACCAAACAACCATGAATAAGGTTGCTAAGGAATTTATTATAAGTGACTAAAGCTCTCAATCTTTGCTACTCATTTCCTTCATTTTTTCTCTATGAAATTGTTATTGTTAGGTGTGATCATTAAACACCAAGTTGTAAGGTTGTAGTGTTAGCCTGCTAAAACACTTTAAGAAAGGTTTAAGTGTGAGCCTAGTGAAACACTTGAGTGATGTTGTGTGTTAGCCTAAAAACACATTGTTGTAAGGTTGTGTGTGAGCCATCAAAATACAAGTTGTACAAGTTGGGTGTGAGCTTGAAAATACCTTGAGATAGTGAAATACCCAATTGGTTAATTGAGGAGTAGACGTAGGGTCAATTATACCCGAACCACTATAAATCGATTGTCTCCATTCTACTCTTTCTTCTTCCCTTTTCTTTATTTTTTGAAATTTTATACATCAATTCAACCCTCCTTCTTGGTGCCTAGGGACAACAGACTCCTTGATACATAGCTCAACTTGGTTTGTTGTTTGAAGTCCCTTTTTAATCATTTGAAGATAGTGGCCATGACCCAGGCTGTGACATTCATCACAAATCTTTCTGTCCATTTTGGTCCTAAGTTTTCTTAGGATAGCGAACACGACCCTTAGGTCTTGATCGCTACTTAGGAGACAGTTTTGACACTACGAGCATTTTGAAACCAATCACTTTCATTATACTTCTAATATTTTTCTAACTTAATTTTATGAATGGACAACACTTAGAAATGATGTTAGAACCTTTCAATCTATATTGTTAAGATCAAAATAGAGGTTTGACCTAAGTTTGACCAACCTAGTCCAACAATCTCACACACTTTTTGAAATCTAGAAATATGGAGAAATGTCATCATCAAATTCATTTTCTTCCCCTTCAGTGTCTTAGACTTCTTCTTCTTCATTATTTATGGGTGGTGGTGGTGGTGCTTCTTCTTTTTCTTTGTCATCATCCTCATAAATTTCAAAATCAAGAAGATGACGTAGATGGGGAAGGCATATCTTCTCTTGGATTTTAATAATGTGTTTATATAGATATTGGAGAAAGTTAAGTCTTTTGAGGACTTTCTTTAACATCTTTAAAACCTTGGCCAAAGAAGATTTAGAAGAAGTAGATGCCCTTAGTTTTACCTTAAAATCTCTTGGGAGTTCTTCTTCTTCAGTTGCATCTTCTCCTTCATCAATGACCAACCTTTGACTTTTGAAGGCTTGTGAAGCCTCTTGATGCTTTGCCTCTTGTGCACTTAGCAAGTATTCATATGAATTAGCCTTTATTGCTTTGGCATTTACAAGGTAGGTTAGGTCGTGGAAATTTTTGTTTAGAAGGTATGTGGGGTGAAGTTGGCTTCAATTTCAAGGTTAAAATGCCTCACAAACCTATAAATGTTTATTACATATGAAGGGGGAAAGAATTGACATTTTGTTTTAAGGCTTATGTGAGCCAATGATCAACAAATAAATGCCCACTTTGGATGGTTTATTTTTAAGAACACAAAATAGAAAAGAAAGGTCTTTTTATGAGACATTTTCATTGCCATCATTCCTAGCATTAATTGAAAAGGTGATGATGCAATGGAGAAGCCAAATGGGTAAGGACTTGATATTTTTATTCAATGACCTATTAGGGTCATGCTTTTTCTCAATGGAGATTTCACTCCAAAATTTAAAGTAAATAAGGTCTAGGAAAGAAAGGTTGAAAGGAATGAAGTCTCCAATTTGAAAGTTGAAAATCAAACAAATTTAGGGATAAGTTATGTAATATTCTTTGCCAAAGCATTTAAAGATCAACCCATACACTCTTGATTTTGTTCTAGCCTTCTTGCTTATTTGCTTAGTGCATATGAACTCCCTCACCACTTCATCATAGTCAGACTCTTCTCAAAAGGTAAACTCAATCCATCCTAAGTTGGAAAGACAAGCTTTGATTTCGCCTTTAAGGCTAAGGGTGGCGAGGATAAACTCTAAAGGGATTTTGTTTGCTTGAATCACCTTTTTTTGATTGGCTTTGTACCTTTCTTTTCTTCCTCTATTGCTTCTCAAATAAGGTGGAGTTAAATATTTGGTCTTGGAGGAGGGGAAGAGGTTTGGGCCCTTGCCTTTCTCAGCTCTTGTGCTTTGTCTTAGAGCCATTGGAATAAGATGAAGAAACAATAGATGTTGAAGAAAAAAGCAAATTTTAAGAGATAAATATGAGATTTGAAAGGGTACATGCAAAAAAGTGAACAAAAGGTATTAAGGGGGGTTGAAATAAATAAACAAAAAAAGGTTTCAAATGAGTTGGAAATAGCTAAAAATGCATTAAATGAGGGGGTGTACTATTTGGGTGATGACTGGTCATTACCAAGTGGTTACATTTAAGTCGATACCATGAATTACAAAAAATGTGAGTAACAGACAAAAATTTCTTAGAAAGGTGCAAAGTCAATGGCTAAAAATTTTTAAAATTTGAATTTTCAAATTGGCAATTTGAAATCCGGAATGCAAATTGCTAAATAGTTTGAAAGCCAAAATAACTTGTAAATAGCAACCGTGATTACTAGTCATGATCGTGATTTATAAACCACTTTTAAAAAACAAGCTCAAAACAAATTTTATGAGAAATGGTTGAACATAGTGTTGGCCCTTGAGCACCAAGAAGGAGGTTGTGCGAATTTAAAAATTTGGAGGGAAGAGAATCGATTTGGTAATTTGAAGAGTATGAAAAATGAACATAATGTTTTATAGTAGTTCACGTGTTAATGAACCTTACGTCCACTCCTCCATTCTTCACAATTAGGTGTTCTACTATCACTAAATGGTGTTTGCAAGCTCACACCAAACTTGTACACTTTATGTTTTATGGCTCACACACAACCTTACAGCTTGTGTTTTAAGACTCACACAAAAACCTCTCAAGTGTTTTCTCAAAGGCTGACACTTAACCTATATAAGAGTTTTACAGCTAGGCTAACTATTAATCCTAATAACAATGGTGTTTAATGCTTAGACCCAATAGTCTCAACTCACATACAAAGAATTTAAGGATGAGAAACAAAATTGCAAGAGTTTGATAATATTCAATGTTATTCTCTTGTATTCATGTATGTTTGGTCGAGTATTTATAGGTAATAACCATTAAAGAGATGTTACAAAGAAACTATGTCTAAATCTTTAAGGCAAGCTAGGTAGATTTTGCATTAAATGCTTATTAGACTGATTTCATTATTGTGACTGGTATTTCATAGTCATGAAATATCATTTTATACTGAAAAAGTTGAAATCGCGGTGGAGAACCCTATTTTTATCTAACAGCTAGTCCATGTGACATGTTGTTGTTGTTCTTCTAAGAAAAATTGTCGTTGCATTGATCTAACCAACCAAAAGTTACGATCACGATTTAAGTTCTTCTAGGACGCGACTAACACCGTGAATCCTTCTTTTTGATAAGGAGAAATTACTTCAACAAGCCGTAGTCTCGAAATTTATTTCACCCTTGTAAAATTTGATATGTCAACGGTTATCTTAGACACTTGGCAAGCTCTGAATGTGGACTTAGTTCCCTCTAATCAACTATAAAAGTCACAATCGTGACTGCCAATGTGATTGTCACTGCAAATTAGACTGTTTGAATTTCATGTATTTCTTGGCAAGGTCGCGGTTATGATTTGCTCTGCGAATTCGCTTGGTTCAAGTTCATCCATTTCTTTTGCAATGTTGCGGTCGCGAATTAGAGGTTCTTGACCGCGAATTAGAATGCCTTTTATAATGCTTGAGATTTAAACTTCCATCTAACTTTCAATGCAAACCTATCTTAAAAACTGCAAAATTAACACTTAAAAATGATGTTAGAACTTATCAATTTACTTTGTCAAAATCAAAAGAGACCTTTGACCTAAGTTTGACCAACCTAGTCAAAGAATCTCCCCCTTTTTGATTTTCACAACTTGGATTGATTTTGCAAAGGGTAATGAATTGCATAAGTGTGAAGTTGAGATGGTTAACATTTTTTAACAAATTAAACTTGTTGAGATGCTAATAAAACCAAAAAGAAATGATCGAGTTTAACAAAAATTTAAATTAGATTGCTCCCTTTCAACTTATATTCCCCTTTCATTATGTCATGCAATTTCTTTCGTTATTTCTCTCCCCCTTTTCAGGATCAAAAAGAGAATATAAAGGGATTTAAAAGGTAAGCATATGTGACATGATTAGAATAAGGATTTGTATAAAGTGATTAAATTGAAGAGCAATCATACTTCATGAATAAACATATGAAACATAAATTCCAAATTAATTTATATAAACAAACATAAACATAAAGATATGGGATAAAAAACTCATAAAGATATGGGATAAAAAACTGAGGCCATAAGACAAATAAAATAAGAACATGAAAAGATTACAAGCCTAAGAAATAAAACTAAAATATTGAAGAGCTATCATCATCTTCAGAGTCTTCAATTTCCTCATCTCCACCTTCACCCTGTGCTTCATCCCCTTCTTTCACCTCTTGATCTTCTTCCTTATCCAGAGTATCCTCCTAATCCTCAAAGTCAAGAAGATGGCAAGGTGTAGCACCCACATTCTCTTGAAGATCCATTAAGTCACTGTGGAGGTGGAAAAATAGGAGAAATATCCTCTTGATCATCCTCATTACTTTGTCCAATTTCATATTGATTGAGGAGAAAGAGAGGTGGCAGAAGACTTAAACTTTGGTTTAAGCTTAGGAGATGAGATTGGTTGAGCACCCTCCTCTATCACAAGCCTTTTTCCTTTTTAAGGCTTAAGTAGTACTCATGCTTTTTGGCCCCAATTGATCCCAAGGTATAAATATAAGTGTCAGAATGTATAACCTTAGCATTGATGAGGTAGGGTAAATCAAGGAAATTATGGCATGGTAGATATTTCTTAGTGAGAAATTTCTCATTCTCTTCATTAAGAGCTCCCACATAATGATAAATGGTTGTGACATGAGGTGATAGGACGAATTGGTTCTTGGGCTTTGTACTCATGTGAATCAATTGATCCACAAGGTATCAACTAGTTTGGATGGGTTTGTTTTTGGTTAAGCAAATAAAAAATGCTAGGTCTTTTTGGGAGACTTTTTCGTTCACATTCCCTTTAGCATTAACATAAAAAAGTAATAATATAGTGAAGAAGCCAATTTAGAAGGGTGTGAATATATTTGGCCAGAGATGTTTTAGAGTCATGTTTTGTTTTGATGGAAATCTTAGACCGAAATTTGGAGTAGATGATGTCAAGTGGAAAGATGATGAAAGGGATATCATCTCCCACTTGAAGATTTAAAAGGTTAGAGATTTGTTCAAAGGTGATAAAATAAAGGTCCCCAAAAGCCCAAAAAACTAATTCGTATTGACCTGCCTTTGATTTGGCTCTTAGGCTCAAGGTGACCGTGCACATAAACTCATTAACAATTTCTTCGTATCCGGGTTCATCTCAAAAGATAAACTCATTCCAGGCCAAGTTTGATAAAAAGGTGTGAATTTCATCTTTGATTATAAGGGACTCAAGAAGAAAAGTAGAGGGTTGGGTTGGATTATTTTATTGGAATTGGCTTTGTATTGGTCTTTCTCCTTTTTTGGTATTCCTTTCATCAAGTGAAGGACACGAGGGCCAAAGGTTAGGCTATGCCTTTTTTGTTTTTTATTCTAAAAAGCTTCTTGGGCGCCATTGAGAAAAGTTTGGAGAAATTAATAGGTTTGAAAGAAGAAATTGGAGGTAGATGATGAAAATAGGAAAAAGTGAAATAGAGGAGGTGTTAGAATGGTTTAAATAATCAAAAAAATTGATGACAAATGGTAATAACAAGTACAATTTGCATTAAATAATGGGGTGACATCGATTGACAGTCAAATCAATCAATGCTTAACAGTTACTCTAATTTGCTAAATAAACATTAAGTTGCGACTACTAATTACAAAATTTGTGAGTAACGGTTAAGAGTTCCTTAGAAACCAAAGGAATCAACGGTCAAAACTTTTGAATTTTGCAAAAATTCGCGATGGCGATCTAAAGTCGTGACAATGAATTAGAAGTGTAATAAAAAGTTGATGACTATTTGTAAATTGTGACCACAATTTTATCATAGCGACCATGAATTGCAAAACAAAATAAAGGAAAATGAGGAAAGAGAAATGGCATTTCTAGATGTGATCCACTTAAAGTAATGATGATTATTTCATGCAAATTTACATATAAAAGCACATTTGCATAAAGAATTAAAACATCCAAAGTAATTAAAATACATATATATCAAGCACATCATTCAATCATCCAAAACAACAAAGTCAATAAAGAACATCTTGTAAGATTTAATTTTCACCCTAGGGAGCTTCCATCCAACATTCCTAACTCCCTCTTAATAAAGTTCATCCTTTCTTCATTCAGGGGTTTAGTGAAAATATCCATAAGTTGATGATTGGTGTCAATAAACTCTAACACCACATCACCATTTTGGACACGATTTCTAAGAAAATGATGCCTAATGTCAATATGTTTGCTCCTAGGGTGTTGGATGAGATTCTTTCAAAGATTTATTACACTCGTGTTGTCACATTTGATAAGAGTATGATCAACAACTTTGCCATAATCCTTGAGTTGTTGTTTTATCCAAAGAACTTTGGTGTAATAACAACTTGTCGCTTTATATTTTGCTTCTTTGGTGGATAAGACAACTGAAATTTATTTCTTACTAAATTAAGAAACTAAGCATTCTCCTATAAATTGGCAAGTTCTAGAAGTGCTCTTTCTATCTAACAAGCTACATGCATAATCCACTTCTGAATACCCTAAGAGACTAAAAGATGAATTCCAAGGATGCCATAAACCTAAGTGCAATGTGCTATGTAAATATTTAAGAATCCTTTAAATAACATTTAAATGAGATTCCTTAGGGCATGATTGAAACCTAGCAAACATGCTTACACTAAATATGATGTCGGGTCTAGAGGCAGTCAGATAGAGAGGAGAACCAATCATACCTCTATACCTTTTTTCATCAACTACTTTCCCGATTCATCTTTGTCTAGTTTGATGGTAACACTCGTTGGTGTCTTTGCTACTTTGCATCCATCCATGCCAAATTTCTTAAACAGATCCTTTACGTACTTGGCTTGTTTGATGAAGATGTACTCTTTGGTTTGCTTGATTTGTAGTCTAAGAAAGAACTTGGGCTCTCTTATCATGCTCATCTCAAATTTCCTAGTAATGCACTTGGCAAAATCCTTACAAAGAAATTCATTAGTAGTACCAAATATAATATCATCAATATATATTTGTATAATGAGTATGTCTTGATAGTGCTTTTTGACAAATAAAGTAGTATCAATCTTCCTTTTTTCAAAATCATTTTCTAAAAGAAATGAGCTAAGCCTTTCATACCAAGCTTTTGGAGCTTGTTTCAAACCATATAAGGCTTTAGTTAATTGATAAAAATGATTTGGAAAAATGTGAGATTCAAAACTAGGAGATTGTTCAACATAAACTTCCTCCTGAATGAGATCATTTAAAAATGCACTTTTAACATCCATTTGAAAAGTTTAAAGTTTATATGACATGCATAAGTAAGAGCATCCTAATTGCCTCTAATCTTGCTATGGGGGCATAGGTTTCATCATAATCAATGCCTTCCTCTTAATTATACCCCTTTTCAACCAATCTAGCTTTGTTTCTAGTAATGAAACTTTGCTCATCGAACTTTTTCCTAAACACCCACTCCCATCCTGTAATAGGGTGTTCCTTAGGCCTATGAACAAGTTTTCATACTTTGTTTCCTTCAAATTGGTTAAGTTTCTATTGCTTGGCAATCACCAAACTTTTATCATCAAGAGCCTCATCAATTGATTTTGGATCAAATTGAGAAACAAATGCAAGATTATTGTCTAATGCATGAAGTTAAAATCTAGTACTTACTCCTTTGGATGTATCCCCAATAATTATATCCTTTAGGCGATATTTGAAGAATCTCCAATCATTGGAAAGATCTTGAGCTGAAATTTTTACTTCTTGTGGTTGGGATTCCTTTTCGTTCTTTTGATGACTTGTCTTCGTCAAGGTCTATAACCATTTCTCTTGAAGTTGACTTTAACTCCATTTTCTCAAAGTCACCTGCAAGATCATTAACAAGAGAACCTTTCCTAAGATCAAGTTTACTAGATTCATCAAACATAGACACCTTAATAACCATAGTACTTTTATTGAATACCCTATAGGCCTTACTAGAGGTGGAATAACTTAGAAAAAATACCTTTATTTATCTTAGAATTAAGTTTTCCAAGGTTGTCCTTTGTATTTAAGATGTAAAATTTTCACAAAAAAACTCTTAGGTATGACAACTTAGGTTTTCTATCATTCCAAAGCTCATAAGAGGTTTTGTTAAGAATTGGTCTTTTGAAAACACAATTAGCAATATAACAAGAAGTATTGATGGCTTTGACCTAAAAGCAATTTGGCAAAGAATACTCATTGAACATGGTTCTAGCCATCTTTACTAATGTTTTATTTTTTCTCTATGCAACACCATTTTGTCGTGGTGTCCTAGGAGTTGAAAAGTTATGAGAAATCTCATTCTCTAGGCAATAAGTTTCAAAACATTCATTTTAAAATTCTTTTCCATGGTAACTCCTTATAGAAGAAATGAAGTAACCTTTTTCATCATGAACTCTTTTTGCAAAACTTTTAAAAGCATCAAAAGTGTCATTCTTATAAGCTAGAAAGGACACCCAAGTAAACCTAGATTAATCATCAAGTAGGAAAAATGCATAATACTTTCCACCTAAGTTAGCACTCCTAGTAGGTCCAACCAAGTCCATATGGATAAGTTTAAGAGGTTTAGAGTACTTATAACATTCTTTACTTTGAATAAAGATTGATGTTGCTTTCCCATTTGGCATGGTCTAAATGTCTTATCTTTTGAGAATTTTAGCTTGAAAGTTCTTCCACTAGCTCTCCTTTAGATAGGGTTTATAGGAGCTCCATGTTAGCATAACCAAGTCTTCTATGCCAAAGCCAGACCTCATTGCTAAGGGACATAAGACACTTGAAAGATTGGTTAGCCAAATTGTCTAAGTCAATTAAGTAGATATTACCCCTCCTTTCACCTTTGAAGATTACCTTTTTATCTACCAAAGTGGTAACTCGACACATTCTAGGGTCAAAAGTGACTTTGTTACCTTTATCACATAATTGAATTACACTAAGCAAATTGTGTTGTAAACCATCTACTAAAAGAACATTATTAATAAGTGAACAATTGTTCTTTCCAGTAGTTCCAATGCCAATTACCTTACCTTTAACATTGTTCCCAAAAGTGACATTGCCACCTTCCTTCTCTTTTATAGCTATGAATAGCTTTTTGTTGCCGCCATATGCTTTGAGCACACATTATCCACATGCTAATTATCGTCTTCATTGGTGGCTACCATATAATCCTACATAACACAAACAAATCACTTTTTCTTTAGGTACCCAAGCATACTTGGGTCATTGGATGTTAGGCCTTGAAGGGTCCTCTATTTTGAGGTGAGCTTTCCTAACATGACAAAATATGTTTATATGACCAAACTTCATGCAATAATGACATTAAAGTTTAGATTTATAAGTCTTTTTCCTATGCATAACTTTAATATGTGCAAGGGGCCTTCTCATACTATGATGATGTGAGTGTGAGCATGTGCATGAATTATTAGGAGTAAAAGATACTTTTTTGTGTGTTAGGGTGAGCATGTATCTTAGTGCAGATGAATGCATGATTAACCTTTTTAGGCTTAGGCTTTGAGCCTTGATGTATCTTTCCTTTACCCCTAGGCATTGGTGGCTTAGTGTTATGAGCGCTCTTCCTCCCAACTACCTTAATATTAGGTGTTTGAGGTACTGAAGCTCTAATGAAGGTAATGAGAGGGGAAATAGATGATGAGGAGGCTCCATTGAAGCCAAGACCATGTCTTACAAGGGGAGGTCTTTGAGATACAATTATTATACCTAAAGCTTCCTTCCCTTTGTGAAACTTAGAGATGGAATTTATAAGCTCAATTCCTTTTCCTTTTAAGGTAACATTTTCCTTTCTTAACGAGTTTAAAGAAGAAGAAGATTTAGTAAGATTTTTAATAGATTTTTTGAGTTCTTCATTTGAAGTTCTCAATTCACTTACAAGTTCATTTAATGAGTTAAACTCATTTTCCAATTTTGAGCATTTCTTTTTTTAAGTTTTCATGTGTGACTTATATTTGTCAAATCTCAAAGTAAGAGCTTCTAAGAGCTCATCCTCTACATAATCTAATGTATCATAATTTTCACTAGAATGAGGTAAATAACTTATCTTATTAGAAGAGTCATCTTGTGTCATGAAACATAGATTTGCCACTTCCTTATCTTCATCCTCGAACTATCATCCTAAGTAGCTTTGAAGTTTTTCTTCTTTTGTTTGTCCCCTTTATTCTTCTTTTTCAGCTTGGGACAATCATACTTGATGTGGCCTTGCTTGCCACTCTCATAGCATGTTGTTTCACTCTTCTTTTCTTTGAGGTTGGAAAAAGCCTTCTTAAAGTTTCTTCTATCTTTCCTTCTTCTTATAAGCTCCTTGGTCTTTCTAGAAAGCATGACTAGCTCATTTTCTTCTTTTTCACTATCATCATCACTTAAGATAACCTCTACTTCTTTGTCTTTGGATTAGGAATTGAGAGTTAAAGTCTTTTTCTCTATTTTGTCATTCTTATCTCTTTGCTCTCTCATCTTCTTCATCTCCTCATCTTTTTTCAAGGCTAACTCATGAGTGAGAAGCTTATCGATGAGGACATCTATTGGCACTTTTCAACTTTCTCGATTTGACTCTTAAATTCTACATACCTTGGCACCAAACTTCTTAAGAGGTAAGGATTTAAGTATTTTTGTGTTTACCTCATGATTGGTGAGTATTCTTTCATATTTTTTCATGTTTGTGATGATGGACAAAAATTTAGTCATCATATCAGTATTGCTTTCATTGTCTTTCATCATGAATAGCTCTCATTCTATCACATACATCTCCAATCTACTGGATTTCACCAAGGTTGTGCCTTCATGGTAATTCTCTAAAGCTTTCCAAATTCCATGTGCTATGAGGCAATGTTGAACTCTTCCTATTTCTTTCATTGATAAAGAACTAAGAAGGATTGCCATTACCCTTTTGTTTCTTCCATTTGATCTTTTATGATCTTCCACCAATTCTTCCCTTAGGATTAACTCTTCTCTTCCATCAACCACCTTAGTAGGAGGCTTCCATTCTTTTGCCACAATATTCTAAAGGTCCACCACATCGTTGTCTAATTATATCTCAATTAAGAGTCTTAATAAGACCTTGCTTATTGGCCATTCAGCACGAAAAAAAGGGGGTTAAATTGATGTGAATTTAAAAATTTGAAGGGAAGAGAATGAATTTGGTGATTTGAAGAGTAGGAGAAAAGAAGAACACACAATGTTTTATAGTGGTTCGCGTGTTAATGAACCCTACGTCCACTCTCTAATTCTTCACAATTAGGTGTTCTACTATCACTAAATGGTGTTTTCAAGCTCACACCAAACTTGTACACTTTTTGTTTTGTGGCTCACACATAACCTTACAACTTGTGTTTTGTTGGCCCTAGTGCACCAAGAAGAGGAGTTAAATTGGTGGCAAATTTGAACTTTTGATTTTAGAGAAAGTTCATATAAATGAAAGATTAGAGAAAGGAGTAGAAGAAGAATGAACACAAGAGTTTTATAGTGGTTTGTGTATTAACCAACCCTACATCCACTCCTCAATATACCAATTGGGTATTTTGTTAAATCACTAGTGTTTTACAAGATAACACTCAACTTAGTGTTTAGGCTCATGCCAAACCTTACAACTTATGTTTCAAGGCTCACACACAACCTCACAAGCCTTTTCCCAAAGGCTCACACTTAACCTATACAAGAGTTTTACACCTAGGCTAACTCTCAAACCTAAACAAGAGTTTCTATACAATGGATTACTCTCAAACCCAAACCCAAGGTGTTTAAAGCTCACACCAAACTATGTACAAATAAATAAAGCATTAAATTTGAGAGAATTAACTTTGCAAGATTTTTGGCATAATCAATGGTTATCCTCTTACATTCAAGTCCATTTGGTGGTGTATTTATAGGCAATAACCACTAAAGAGACATTACAAAGAAACTATGCCTAAATCTTTAAGTTATGCTAGACATATTTTGCATTAAATGCTTGTCAAATGAAATTCGCGGTCGCTATTTGAATTGTGTCTAATGGGTAGTCCACGTGGCATAAAACTATTGATCTTTTCAAAAACTTACCATTAGATCTTTCAACAGATCTCAAAATTCACAGTCGCTACTTAAATTTGTAGTTGTTATTTTCTTTCTTTGGACACTATGGTTATCGTGAAATCCTCTGTCTAATATGGAGATGTTGTTTCACCAATTCACGGTCGTTCCCGAAATTCATGATCGCGACTTTTGAATCTCAACAACACTTTTTCAAAATTTATGATTGCTATGAAATTTGCGGTCACTAATTTCAAAGACATATTTGCATACTTTGAGTTTTTTGCTTCTAGTCACTCCTATTCAACTTCCAATGAGATTCTATCTTAATATCTATAAGAACAACACTTAAAATTGACATTAAAACCTTTTAGTCTATATTGTCAACATTAAAAGAGAGTTTTGACTTAGGTTTAAATAATCTAGTTCAACATGTTTTAAGGCTCACACAAAAACCTCTCAAGTGTTTTACCAAAGGCTGACACTTAACCTATACAAGAGTTTTACAACTAGGCTAACTCTGAAACCCAATAATAGTGGTGTTCAATGCTTATACCCAACAATATCAATTCATATATAAAGAATTTAAGGTTGAGAGAAAAAATTGCAAGAGTTTGGTTATATTCAATGTTACTCTCTTGAATTCGTGTCTGTTTGGTGGAGTATTTATAGGTAATAACCACCAAAGAGATGTTATAAAGAAACTATGTCTAAACCTTTAAGGCAAGCTAGGCAAATTTTGCATTAAATGCCTATTAGACTAATTCCAGGGTCGTGATTGGTATGTCACGGTCGCAAATAACCATTTTGCGTTGAAAAAGTTGAAATCGCGATGGAGAACCCTTTTTATATCTAATGGCTAGTCCACATGGTATGTTGTTAATAATCTATCAAGAAAAATAATCGTTATGTTCTTCCATCCAACCAAAAGTTGTGGTTACGATTTAAGTTCTTCTAGGACGTGACTGGCATTGTGAATCTTTTTGTTTGATAAGGAGAAATTTCTTCAACAGGTTATGGTCTTGAAATCTATATCACCCATGAAAAATTGGATATGTTTATTGTTATCTTGGATATATGTCAAGCTTTGGTTGTGGACTTAGTTCCCTCCAATCAAATATAAAAGTAGTAGTCGCAACTACCAACATAATTATCACTGTGAATTAGACTGTTTGAATTTCATGTCTTTCTTGGCAAGGTCACAACTGCGATTTATTCCGTGAGTCCGTTTGGTTCAAGTTCATCCATTTATTTTGCAATATCACGATCGCGAATTAGAGGTTCTTAACCGCGAATTAGAATGCCTTTCATAATGCTTGAGATTTAGACTCCTATCTAACTTCTAATGCAAACCTATCTTAAAAACTGCAAAATCAACACTTAAAAAAGATGTTAGAACTTATCATTTACTTTGTCAAGATAAAAAGAGACATTTGAACAAGGTTTGACCAATCTAGTGCAACACATGGAGTGATCAATTTGGCACTTTGATAATCAATTCATGCAATTGAGTATTGAAAAGCTCAAATACAAGTTGAATTGATTCACCCAACAATACCAAAAACTCAATGATCAAACATATCAAATATCTTAATAATAATAATTAAGCAATTATGAATTCATACAATCAGATCTATTGTCACCCTAGAGAGCTTCCTTCAAGCATCCCTAATTCCCTCTTTTTAATGTTCATCCTCTCTTCATTAAGGGGTTTAGTGAAAATATTTGCAAGTTGGTTATTGGTGTCAATAAATTCTAATACCATATCACCATTTTGCACATAATCTCTAACAAAGTTTATGTCAATGTGTTTGCTCCTTGAATGTTGGATGAGATTTTTAGAAAGATTGATAGCAATTGTGTTGTCACATTTGATGGGAATGTGATCAACATCTTTACCATAATCCTTGAGTTATTGTTTCATCCAAAGAACTTGGGTGCAATAATAACCCGTTGGCACATATTCCACTTTAGCAATATATAAGGCATCAAAAATTTACTTCTTGCTAAATCATGAATTAAACATTGACTAATAGATTAACAAGTTTTAGAAGTGCTCTTTCTATCCAACAAGTTATGGGCATAATTAGCATCCAAATATCTAAGAAGACTAAAATATGAGTTTCTAGGATTCCATAATCCTAAATGCATGATCCCATGTAAATATTCCAAAATTTTTTTTTATCGAATGCAAATGAGACTCTTTAGGACATGATTAAAATCTAGCACACAAGCAAACACTATACATAATATTGTGTCTATATGCGATAAGATATAAAAGAGATCCAATCATACCTCTATATTTCTTTTCATTTATGGGCTTATATGATTCGTCCCTGTTAAGCTTAATTGATGCATTCATTAGTGTCTTAGCTACTTTGCATTTATCCATCCCAACCTTTTGAGTAGTTCTTTTGTGTACTTGGCTTGGTAATGCCTATTTGCTTTGCTTGATTTGAAGACCAAGGAAAAATTCGAGCTCACCCATCATGCTCATCTCAAATTCGCTATCATACACTTATCAAACTCTTCATAAAGAGATTCATTAGTAGCACCAAATATTATTTCATCAACATAAATTTGAATAATAAGTGTATTCTTATTATGTCTTTTCACAAACAATGTTATGTCAACCTTGCTTTTTCAAAATTATTTTTCAAAAGGAATGAACTAAGCATTTCAATGTTGAGATAGCGGTTGTGACCCTCAGGTCTTGGTCACGACTTATGAAATAGTTTGACACTATGGGCATTTTGCAACCAATCACTTCCATTCTGCTTTCAATGTTTTTCTAACTTAATTTTTGCATAGATAATACTTAGAAATGATGTTAGAACCTTTCAATATATATTGTCAATATCAAAATTGAGGTTTGACCTACCTAGTCTAACAAATTTATATAAATATAATAAAATATTAAAAATATGGAGAGTTGTCTAAACTCATCCATATAATATATTTTGTGCCTAAAATAAATTGCTATTGACCAACAAGACCCAAAAAGACATTAAATCTAATTTTTTCTAAACTTATGATTTAGTCTAAAACTATATTTATATACATAACTCTAATTATTCTGGTCCATAGTATACATAGGATCTCATAATTTATCATTTAACGTTCACATACTTGCACAACTATCATTAATTCTATATTAAACATCTTAAATTTTTCAATCCCAAACTTTCTTAAACTTATTAATTTAGTCTATTTCCTATATATATACTTAAATTATATTCATAACTATTACTAATCTCCATTGATTGTCCTAAATTCTTATTTCATAAATGTCCTCAAACTTTTCATGTTTTTTTAATTTACTCAAAAAATGCAACTAACCTCAAGTTACATAAAATTTGTTCCAATTTCTCTATCAATAATTCACTTAATATTATTTTACATCCATATACTTTATTCTTTAGAAATAAATCTCATATGAATCTCAATTTTATATTTTAAAATCCATGTTATAATTATTAAAAATTAATATATATTTATAAAATCTTATTGAAATCTCTAGAATTCATGATATTTGAACCATTGTGACCAAAACAAATAATATGATTTTTTGGCATTAATTACTTTTGAATCTATTGGATCGCCATTGAACCACCACTCAAGATGAGAGTTCGCCATAAGTGGCTATTGAAAAAAATTGTGGAAGCCATCTTATAAATATTTCAGCTAGGAGTTCGCAGGAATTGGGCATCATTATATAAACTACCATTTGTTCGAAACTGACCAAAAATGAAACTTTGGCCAAAATATTGACTAGTTATTTTATGATTATTCGACATCCTTTTCAAATGAATCTCGCATCAATAGAAAGCTTGTAAAGATAACTTTCTATACAAACTTGAATAACCCAAAATGGAGTTATGGTTGAAAGTTCTCGCCAAAGATAATTTTTTGTCTCTATTGCGATCAAAACGGTATTGTTTTGCTTATTGGGCCAAATAGAGATTGCCTGTGGGCCATGTGCTACCTATTATAATGGTATCTCTCTCTGTCTCTCTCTTTCTGCACACGTATGATGCGTTGGTTGGGATGGTGCATATTGCGCCTTCCAATTTTTTTGCTTCCTTTGTTACCTAATTAGCTAACATAATTTGTTTTCGGCTTCTCAATTACCAAATGAAAACACCTTTTTTTTTTTAAACTTCTTTTCTTTCTTTAAAATAATAACAATAATAATAATAATTCTCATAATTAAAATTTACAACATACAAATATTTAATTTTCTTAAAATTAAATTATCCATCTATAATTAAATTAGTTTCCATAAAATGCATAAATTAACTTAAATTAAATTATTTTTCTTAAACATAAATATAATATCTCACTTAAAAAATTAATATTAAAGTTATTTAATCCATATAATAAACCATGCATGATTAATTTTTTCTATAACATAAAATTTCTCATAAATTAATTTAATCTCTCAAAATTAATAAAAATTTTCTTATATAAATAACTTAATTTTAATAATATTTTTAGTTAGATCAACTTAATCAATAATTCAAATAAACTTAATTAAATTAATATCCTTAACACTATTTAATTAAAATTTTTCAAACTTTTACTTAGCATAATTATTCATATAATATTATTAATATTAAAGTTATTTAAATTATATATCATATTAACTTAAATTAATTTTTATAATATCTTTTAAACCTCAATTAAATTCATATTTAAAAATTAAATTTATATTTAATTCCTTAAATCTTTAAATATATTTTCTTTACATAAAATCGTCTTAAAAATATTAAATACCATTACATACTCATTTAAATTTAATTTTTAAATATAAAATATTTATTAAACGTAACTCTTAATTCATAATAAATAACATAACTTTAATTAAAACAATATTCTCATTAATATACAATCATTTCTCTTTAAAATACTAACATATACATTAAATAATTTCCTTGAACAAATTAAAATATATCTAATTTATCATTAAATTATTAAAATTGATAATCATACATATAAAAATTAGGGAGAAATATACTTATAATAGCTCTAGTTATCGAAATTTCCTAAAATCGGATGTCGAATCTTACCAAAAGCCTATTTTTATTAAAATTCTTCCTTAATTGTTTATGTTATTGTTGCATATGCTTTAGCATCCCTTTTTTGGCATATCCTTATCATTCTTAAATTGTAAATAATCCAAGTTAACTCATGTCTACTCCTAAGGATCTCTAGAGTTGGGAAGGAATTAAAATTACTAAAAGTCATTTAAAATTATTGTGTGTAATTATAAAATTATTTAAAACATTTATGAGTTTTAAATTTCATTTAAAACATCAAGATAACTTGTCATTATTATGGAAGGCCATTCCTAAATATGATAAAAACTCATGGCATCCTTAAAAACAATTATTCATTTCTTTTGTAGATTTATAAGACAAACATAATGTTGGCCTTTATGCACCAAGAAAGGGAGCTGAATTGGTAGTAAATTTAAAATTTAAAGTAAGTAGGTAATTAAAAGTAAGAAAGGAAGGAAGAAAGAAAAGCAAGACGCAAGCAAGTATAGTGGTTCAAATATTAAGAAATCTATATCTACTCCCTAGTTATTCAATAGGGTATTTCATTATCACTCAACATGTACTAGGAGTTTTACAAACTCACTATCCAACTTAGTATTTAGGCTCACACCCAACCTAAGTACACTTTGTGTTTAAGATTAACACACAATCTTGTAAGCTAGTTTTTCAACTAAACTAACCCTTAACTCTCAATTACAAATGTTTAGGCTCATACTAAACCTTTATGATAGCAATCAAAGCAATCCTAAAAGCCAAAGTATAAAAATATTAAAGAAAAAGGCTTTGAGAAATCAATTTGCAAGGGTTTGGGTACAATAAATGGCTATTCTCTTCCACTGATGGCCATTTAGTGGAGTATCTATAGATTTCATCCACTAAATAGTTATAAAGAAATTAGCATTAAATATCTAAAAGCTTGGCAGGAAATCCTATATTTATTGATTGTCAAATGAATTTTATGATATAGATGCCTTAGTCATGATTACGATTCACTTTTAGTACTTAGGATCTAATTTTGGCGATTATAATCTTCATATGTGTCTGATGGCTAATTACACGGAGCATTATATATAGGTTCCTTAGACTAGTTGTTGAAATACTCCAAAAATTTACATTCATCGCGATCACGATATGTGGTCTTAGTCGCAATCTATTGATCACGTTGAATTCATAGGTTGCACCTTGGACTGTGTACTAGCTAGTCATTTTTTGTCATTTGGAATCCTTGGTCGAGGTTGTGCCTTGAGCTTTATGGTTGTGATATTTAAACTATAACATCCTTATTCTCATATGAACGTATTCTTTGCATAAATGATTTACAATCTCACATGAACATATACAATAGATAAATGATCATTTATATGTGAATTTAATAAGCATGACGATGAAATTTGCACCATTGTATTTAGGGCACTTGAACAAAGATGTGATATTTGCATAGTTGCATGGCAAATTATCACATTTTGTTATGTGTATGTTATAATATCATAAATAATAGTGTTTTTGAGCCTCTTTAAAAATATAAGGAGCATGTGGGGACTAATAGATGGATGAAGGAGATGAAAGAAGAAGAATAAGATAAAGAAGAAAAAGCCCTAAGCTTTTCTAGTTTTGGAAAAAGAGGCAAGTGATTTTATCTTATTTCCATATGAAATTCCTCCCTTATAATATATTAAACATGCATAATTAGTAAGAATTTTGGAGTAATTTGAGGTAGAGTTCATGTATGGAAATTGAAGATCAAGAGAAAAAAAATTTGATTGTGTTGAATTTGTTATTAGAATAGATTTTTGCACCCATGATTTCATAACTATAGAAGAGAAATTAGGAAAAGTGTAAACTAAGAAAGTTGTAGCTTTATGCCCCATCTAAATGTATATTAAACAGTTTTGCTTAATTTGGTATGTGAGTGTAGAACTATGGCTCCTTCATTAAGGTTGGTTCACAACCTACCAAAATATCCATATTCTGACTATTTTCATATATTTTGATGACCTTATGTGCTGATTTATTACAAAATGCAAAATATGCAATTTGTAGGGTTATATCCCTTCTAAATTCTTATAAAACAGTTTTGCTTAATTTATTATATGGAAAGAGATTTTGCTCTTTGATTGTGACTGACTATGAACTTGATGAAATATATTCAATATCTTAGTCCTGTTTTTCAATAATTTGTTGGTAATAGAATGAGAATTTAGTGATATGTCAAACTTAAAATTTGTATATTTATGTCTAATATACATTCTTGTAAATAGTTTTGCCAAATATATCATGGTTGATGAGATATTGTTCCTTTATTGTGACTGATTCTTAATGTGCTGAAATATGCTCACCTTGAGATTAGCCATTAGTAACCTTATAGACTGAATTAGATAATGCGTAAAAAAGAAAAATGGTCTTTTATATGCTTTGTAACTTTTGGCAAAGTAGTTTTGCAATTTTATTTGTACAATTTGATATATGCCTAAGATTATAAGATTTGATTAGACTGAGATCACATTAAAATAGGGCAAAATTAAAAAAATTACTATATTTTCTATAGGCCTTATATTAACTTAAATTTTGAACATGTTGTATCGTTATATGTCTAATTTATGTAGGGAAAAATAATGAAGTCATTTGAATAAGTATGTTTAGAGTTATTATTGTGAGAGTGCAATAAGGTCAAGTTGTCATAGAAGAATAATAAGCTTAAATACTAGGTCTTTTTGGATGGAACATGACCATAGTTGCATACCATGCATGCAAACTCATTTTTGAAATTTCATAATGATATATGTATAAAATGTTAGGATCTCAACACATTGAGTAAGCCCAAAAGAGAGGTCCAAACCTACCATAAAGGTTGGTTGCATTAAAGGTGAGTAAAAGCCATAATTGGATTCTAATATGTATGTATGATGATTTTATTATATGATTATGTCCTATTATGTGTATATTTGATGGAATTGTGATATTTTACATGTGAATACAAGTTAATTATGAATTATATGATCTTAATGATTACTTGATATAACATTATGAATGAACACTTGCATATGGAACTGAAAGGATGTTGTGACATGCTTCTCAAACACTTGCAAATCACTTAGAAAAGGGACCAATATGTCCTATTGGCACATGTTATTAATCAAATGATTCACTTGTTATATACTAGCTGGCAAAACCGAATGTCACTTGAATCACATGAATTTCTCAGAGCAGTGTTTGCATTGCAAAGTCATGACAAAATCAATCTATTGCATTTGCACTTGCATAGTCAACTTTTATACTTGTAATGTATCAGGATGATATTTGATTGTTGGTTGTGCCATAAGAGTCTAATTATTATTTTTATTCATTGAGTCGCGATTCACCAAATCACAATTATGCTTTTAGATATTGAAGCGTAAAGTTTGGGTACTTTGGGGCATAATGTTTTGCATATAGACACATAGAGTGCAACTCATTGACTAAATTCAAACTCTCTCTCTCCTTGTGTCATGTACATATACCTAGATAGGAATCAGTTTGTCGTCAGTGGCCTTAAACATTAGTTAACATATGTATATTAAATACATGTTGGATTGTGTATGTATGATGAATTAACCTTTATGCATATGAATTTTCAGACATGAAGCCATGATTAGTAAATGAAAATGGTTGTTACAATTTTTGTTATCAGATCATGGATAGGTTCCATAAGGACATACAAATGAACATGACATAACTTTTACAATATTATGCATTATCATTTGACATAGTCTTGTATGCCTATGGGGCATTACCAAAGGGTAGTCATGGTAATACCCATAAAAATCAAAGATAATTAAGGTATGTCAAATTAAGAAAACAGGGTGCAGTTAACTTCAATGTTACCACAAATCCAACAGTGGTAGAGAAATGGCTAAAAAGAACATAAAGAGTTTTAAATTTGATGAAATGCACATTAGAAGAAAAGTTTGATTATGTAGTATCACTATTACAGGGGATGCATATGATTGGTGGGAAACCATTCCAGAGAGTGATGTCCAACATCTAGTGCTTATATGAGATAATTTTCTTTGTGAGTTCAATAATAATTACATGTCAGAAGTGTACAAAGATGAATAAAGAAAGGAATTTCTGAATATGAAATTAGGGGAGATGACTGTAGCCAAGTATGTGGTAAAATTTAATAAATTATATCATTATACATCCTTTATGGTGGTCACTAATAATGACAAATATCGAAAGTTTGAAGAAGGACTGAGATATGAGATCAAAAGTAATATCATAGCTACAGATCTTGAAAGTTATACCAAGCTAAAAGCTATGGCAATTAGGGTGGAAAGATTAGAAAAAGAAAAGATAGAGCAACGAGTAAAAAGGGGGCCTATTGAGTTTGTGGGAGATTTTAGCAAAAAGAAAGGTAAACATAGAGATTATATGCCATCACAGTCTAGTGATAGGGATGGTTACTCTAGCTATAAAGGCAGGTGATTAGGAGTTTCATCTTGTGTAGGTAGAGGTCAAGGCTAAGTTAAGCAACTATGACCCTTATGTGTATAATATGGCAAATAACATATGGGTGAATGTAGGAAACTAAATGGTGGATGTTACTTTTATGGATCTTTTGATCATATGCTTATAGATTGTCTTGAAAGTCTTAGAATGTCAAGGGGAGTAGAGGTAAAGCTACGTCAAAATCCAAAATTAAAGTTTTAAAAACAAGTGGATTTGGAATATCATTTGGTAGGGGCATAGGCAAAGGTAGAATAATTGCAGCTGATCAAGGTATGAGAAGATTATAAGGTCAAAGTTCTAGACCCTCGACACAAGCTAGGTCAAAGTTCTAGACCCTCGACACAAGCTAGAGTATTTGCCATGACTAAGCAAGAAGCTGTCACTACTCCGAAAGTTGTCATTGGTAAAATTTTTCTCCATTATTTAGAAGTTAATGTAGTAATTGATCCTTGACATTCATTCATTTCATTGAACATGGCATCCCAATTATGTAGTAAGCATTAGCCATTTGGTTTTAACCTATGTGTCAACACTTCTTTGAGAGATGTGATGATTGTGGATAAGGTATGTCGTGATTGTGTGATTCACATTAATGATATTGAGTTGAATGTTGATCTAGTACCGTTGCCATCTCATGAATTTGATGTGATACTGGGTATGGACTGGTTGTCCAAATATCATGCAATAGTGAATTTGTTTTACTAAGGAAGTTATTATGGAATCTCCAAAATAGACAAGAGTTGTGTTTCAAGTGGAAAGGTAAATTGTAATTATATGTCCAATTGTTGCTATCAAGGCTTTTCGCATGATTAAAGGAGGTTGTAAGGCTTATTTGGCATATGTGGTAGATATAAGGTTCATAAATGAATTACTTGAGAATATTTCAGTGGTAAATGAATTTCAAATGTATTTCCAGCTGACTTACCCAGTTTTCCACCTGATAGGGAGATAGAATTCACAATTGAGTTAGTCCTAGGAACAACACTAATATCCATTTCGCCTTATATGATGGCTCTAGCTGAGTTAAGAGAATTAGAGATCCAATTATAGGAACTACTTAAAAAGTGATTCATCAGATTCAGTGTGTCACATTGGGGTGCTTTAGTGTTATTTGTTAAAAAGAAAGATGGGATAATGAGGCTGTGTATTGATTATAGCTAGTTGAATCGAGTTACTATGAAGAACAAATATCCTTTACCAAGGATAGATGATCTGTTTGACCAGTTACAAGGAGCATAAGTGTTTTCTAAAATTAACATGAAATTAGGTAATTATCAGCTTAAAATTTTAAACCTAGATGTACTAAAGGCTACTTTTTGAACCAGATATGGGCAATATTAATTTTTAGTGATGCCATTTTGTTTGACTAATGAACCAATTGTATTTATGGCTCTTATGAACAAAATATTTTAGCCTTACTTAGACAAATTTGTAATTATGTTTATTTATGTCATACTAATGTATTCAAGGTGTAAAGAGGAGCATAAGCAACATTTGAGGATTGTGTTACAAAATTTGAAAGAAAAATAGTTATTTGCTAAATTAAGCAAGTGTGAGTTCTAGATTGACCATGTGGTATTTTTAGGGCATGTAGTTTTTGAAAAAGGGCATATAAATGGATCCAAACAAAATTGAAGCAATAGTAGAAAGGGAAACCCCAAAGAGTGTTGTAAAATTCCAAAGTTTCCTTGGACTAGCTACATATTATGGTCGATTTGTTGAAAGCTTTTCACTTATAGCTACTCCTTTGATTATGTTGCTTTCGAAAAGATATAACATTTTAGTGGTCTGAAGCGTGTCATAAGAGTTTTGATGAATTAAAAGATAGATTGATATCTGCTCCAGTGTTAGCCATTCCTACAAGTAATATAGGATTTATAGTTTATAGTGATGCCTCTTATTAAGGTTAGGGATATGTTTTAATGTAACAAGGTAAGGTAATTGCATATGCATATAGACAACTAAAGCCATATGAATTATCGTACCCAGTACACGAGTTAGAACTTGTTATTATTGTGTTTGCTTTGAAAATTTAGAGGCATTACTTGTATGGAGAAACTTTTTAAATATTTACAGATCATTAAAGCTTGAAGTTTTTAATGAGCCAAAAAGAAGTAAACATGAGGTAGAGGCGGTGTTTTGAACAACTAAAAGATTAAGATTGCATCATTATCACCTAGGAAAGACAAATGTTATTGCTGATGCTTTGAATAAAAAATCAAGTAGTGTAGCTCATTTATCGGTATTTCCATTATCTTATTTAGTCTAATTATGAGTTATGAATGTGGAACTAAACATACAAAAGAATGAGGTATTGATGGCTACTTTTTAAGGGAGACCGATGTTGTATGATTGAATTAAAGAAGCACAGAGCAAGGATCCAAAGTTACAAAGAATGATTGAAATGGTAAAATGGGGGAGACATGCTGATTTTGATATTTGAAATGATGCCTTGATATTGGGATCTAGTATTTGTATGTATAATATTGACAACTTGTAAAGAGAAATCCTAAAAGAAATGCATAATGCTCCACATGCCATGCATTCAAGAATGATAAAAATGTGTAATACCCTGCGATCTCATTTTTGGTGGCCCAAAATGAAGAAAGATATAACAACCTATGTTTCAACATGCTTGACTTATCACTAGATCAAATTAGAACATCAAACACCAGCTAGAAAATTGAAACCATTAATTATTTCGGTAAGGAAATGAGAAAGAATAACCATGGACTTTGTATATGGGTTATCGAGAACTTTAAAGAAGAATGATGCTGTATGGGTGACCATTGATCGATTAATTAAGTCAACTCACTTTTTAGCTATTCGATGGGGTAGTTCACTTAAGCACTTAGCTAAGAAATATATGGATGAAATTATCAGATTACATGGCTTTCCAGTGTCCACTGTATCAGATAGAGATCCATAATTTACTTTTCGATTTTAGGTTAGTTTGCAATAGGCTTTTGGTACCAAATTGAGTTTCAATACTACTTTCATCCTCAGATAGAAGGGCAATTAGAAAGGCCAATTCAGACACTTGAAGACATGTTTCAAACTTGTGTGATAGAGTTCAAAGGTGTATGGGATGAATGTATTGCCTTGATTGAATTTGCTTATAATATCATAATAGTATACAGATGGCCATATATGAAGCACTATATGGGAGAAAATGTCAAAGTCCTATCTATTAAGATGAAGAAGGGATGTATGTTTTAGAAGGCCCAAAACTAGTGCAAGACATTGTGGAAAAGGTGAAAGTAACTAAAAGCAAACTTAAAGCAGCAAAAGACAGAGAAAAGAGATATGTAGACCAATATAAAAGAAAAACGAAATATGAGGTGGGAGACAAAGTGTTCCCTTGAGTTTTGCCATGGAGAGGAATAATTCAAATTGGCAAGATGGGGAAACTGAGTACTCGATACATAAGGCCATATGAGATCCTAGAAAGAATTGGTCCATTGGCTTACACGCTAGCGCTACCACTAGAGATGGCCTAGATTTATGATATATTTCATATGCGTATGCTCATAAATTGTCATTCCAATCCTACATATATACTTAGGGATCCAGCTATAATAATTGTAGATAATGTAGGTTATGTTGAAGAATTTGTGAAAATCATTAGTTATAAGACAAAATAGTTACAAAATTAATAAATCACTTTGGTTAAAGTGTTATGGAGAAACCACTCACAAAAAGAGGCTACATGGTAAACCGAAGAGAACTTGAAATGACAATATCCATATTTGTTTACATGTATTGAATTTCGAGGATAAAATTCTTTATAAGAGGGGAAGAAATGTAAAATCCCTATCCTTATTCATTAACATTCTCACATGAACATATTCATTGCATAAATGATTTACAGTCCCACATGAATATGCATTGGATAAATGATCATTTGTATGTTAATTTGATAAGCATGACAATGACACTTGTACCATTGCATTTAGGGCACTTGAACAAAGATGTAATGTTTGCATAGTTATCACATGTTATGTGTATGTTGTAATAGGATAAGTAATGGTGTTTTAGGGCCTATTTAAGAGTATAAGGAGTATGTGGGGATTAATAGATGGATGGAGGTGATGAAGGAGTGAAGAAGAGGGAATAAAATAGGAATATTGAACTTTCAACCAATGGTAGTGAGACATCATGATTTTATCTTATTAGAGTAGATATACAAAATAAATTTCCTTTCCTTTAAAGTAGATTTGATAGGAAAAAATATGTACATTTGATAGAAAAAATTTAAGGGAGTGCAAAAAAAGGAAGAGAGCTAAGAAAGAAAGGAAGAAAGAAGAAGAAGAAGAAGAAGAAGAAAATAAAATGAGCTAGCCAAGAAGAAATCTTAAGCTTTTCTAGTTTTAGGAAAAGAGGTAAGCGATTTTATTTGATTTCCACATGGAATTCCCCCCTCATGACATGTTAAACATGCATAATTAGTAAAAATTATGGAATAGTTTGAGGTAGAGGTCATGTATGAAAGTTGAAGCTCAAGAGAAACAAGAGCTGATTGTATTGATTTTATTTTTAGAGCATATTTTTCCACCCATGATTTCATAATCCTATAAGAGAAATTAGGGAAAGTGTAAACCATGAAAGTTATAGCTTTATGCCCAATCTAACCGTATGTAAAACAATTTTGGTTAATTTGGTGTATGTGAAAAGCTATGACTCCTTCATAAAGGCTGGTTTACAACCTAACAAAATCTCCACATTTTGGCTATTTTTATATATTTTGATAACCTTATGTGCTTATTTGTACAAAGTGACAAATATAAAATTTGTAAGGTTATATTCCCTCTACATTCATGTGAAGCATTTTTGCTTAATTTGTTGTGTGGAAAAAGATATTGCTCTTTGACTGTGACTGACTTTAAACTTGATGAAATATGTTCAATCTCTTAGTTTTATTTTTCAAGAATTTGATGAAAATAGAATGAGAATTTGATGATGTATCAAACTTAAAATTTACATACTTGTAAATTATTTTTGCCAAATATGTTGTGGTTAATGAGATATTGCTCTTTCATTGTGATTGATTCTCAATGTATTGAAGTCTGCTAGCCCTGAGATAAACCATTTATTTTGGTAACCTTATAGATTGAATTAGACAATGTGTAAAACTTGAAAAATGTTCCTTTATATGTTTTCTAACTTTTGGTAAAGTGATTTTGCAATTTTTTTTATACAATTTGATATATTCCCAAGATTGTAAGATCTGACTAGATTAATAAGATTACATTGAAATAGGGTAGAATTCAAAAATTCACCATATTTTTTATAGGCTTATATTAACCTGAATTTTGAACAAGTTACATCATTATGTGTCTAATTTATGTAGAAAAAAAGAATCACATCATTTGGATAAGTATATCTAGAGTTATTATTGTGAGAGTACAATAAGGTCAGACTACCATACAAGAATAATAAGCTTAAAATACTAGGTCCTTTTGCATGGAACATGATCATAGTTGCATGCCATGCATGAAAACTCATTTGTGACATTTTATAATGATATACATATCAAATGTTAGGACCGCAACATATTGAGAAAGCCCAAGAGAGAGGTCCAAGCCTACCATAATGTTTGGTTGCAATAAAGGTGAGTAAAAGCCATAATTGGATTCTAATGTGTATGTGTGATGATTTTATGATATGGTTGTGTTCTACTACATGTATATGTGATGAATTGTGAAATTTTACATGTGAATACAAGTCAATTGAGAATTGTATGATCATAATGATTACTTGGTATATCATTATGAATGAACACTTGCATATGAATATAAAAGGATATTATAACTGGCTTGTCAAACACTTGCAAATTACTTAGAAATGGGAACAATATGTCCTATTGGCACTTGTTATTAATGAAGTGATTCACTTGTTATATGCTAACAAGCAAAATCAAATGTCACTTGAATCTCGTGAATTCTCTGGAGTAGTGTTTGCCTTACAAGATCACGACAAAATCAATTTATTGCATTTGCACTTGCATGCCAATTTTTATACTTGTAATGTATCTTGATGATATTTAATTATTAATTGTGCCATAAGAATATGATTATTATTTTTATTGATTTAGTCATGACTTACCAAATCATAATTATGTTTTTCAAATACTGAAGCAAGAGGTTTGGGTACTTTGGAGCATAAAGTTTTGCATATAGACACATGAAACACAGGTTGTAAGCTGAATTCCAACTCTCACTCCTTGGATCATTTACATACACCTAGATAGGAGTCAGTCTGTAGTCACCAGTCTTGAACATTAGTTAAAATATGTATATTAAATACATGTTGGATTGTGTATGTATGATGAATTAACCTTTATGCATATGAATTTTCAGACATGAATGTCATGATTAGTAAATGAAAATGGTTATTACATAAACTACCAAATGGCTAGTTGTACACATGGAATGTTTCAAATAATTTTCCAGCTAGCTGTTAGAGCTCTTTCTTTGAGGTTTGAAGGTTGTGCTTGCGATTTGATTATCATAATTGAAGTTCAATTTTTGCACTAGGAATCTTAGTCATGATTCATATCACATATTAAATTATTTCTTTTGGTTCCATTAAAATGTTGGATCGCGGTTATGATAATAGATTCTCAATTGCACATTAGGCGTTGGATGATTCAATCACTTAAGCCTTGCAAGTTGATCTTCATAATGGTGTATTGCATTTTTGCAATGGGCGTGGCTCTTGACTTCTCAACAAGCATTGCATTTTGTTAATAGTCATTGGGCCAAGTGACTTGATATGAACAGAACTCTCAAGATCTCGACACAAGCATTGGATTCTACCAATAGGGCATTAGAGAAGGCATAGCTAAAATTTTTGGACCTTTTAATGGGGCACCCTCAAAAGTGCAACAGGCATTGAGATCATTCTTAATGGGCATTGGAAGTTTGCTAACAACCTGTGAAGTATAGTTGAAAATCTTGAAAAAAAAAAGAGCATCAAGTTCACATCCTCTTGGAAATTTACAACGGGTATTGTTCATATCTCAATAGGAGTTGAAGTTGAATTCTAACAGGCATTGAAAAATGCCAAGAGTCGTCGAAGGAGTTATTGAATAAATAATTAAAAAAGTCAGAAGAAGAGCGTCTAGGCAAATGTCTCTCTATAGCTAGTTACAATGGGTGTTATGATGGGATTAATGACCATTGAAGGTGTATTTTTTTTTTTTTTGGAAAAATCACTCAACAAGGGGCATGGTGATTGTTCAACAAACATTTAGTGTTTACGCTAGTGACATGAAGTGACAACCTTCTTTCTAATTATTAGTTTTGTGTCTTTGCCTATACAAGGACCCTCTCACAACATAAAACAAAAAGAGATAATGATCTTAAAATGAGTATTTTTATCATGAAAGCTATGTTTGAATAAAAGGGGTGAAACAAGTGTGAACTAGCTTGCAAAAGAAGATCATTGTCAAAACTTATAAAAGTTATCTTTAAAAACAGAGTTGAAGAACAAGATTTCAGACTTCTTTCTAAACTCTTAACCAAATCAAGCATACCTTGTAAGTGTATTTTGAGTTGTTTATTGCTTGAGTGAGAGAGTTTTTCTTGACTTTTTGAGTTGTAATTTAATTTGAAAAAACTTTTGGTTAAAGGATCTTAGGAGATTTAAAACATACTTTGTGAAAAGGTTTATGGTAGTACTTGTAGACTACTTTGGGAAATGGTCTTAGTAACATTCAGAAGTCTACTTGTAATGGGTTGGTAGTGCTCAGAAACTACTGTTGTAAAGGTAGTTGATAACACCTGTAAGCTATCTAGATAGTTAAAAGCTCTAGTGGGAATACTATAGCATAAGATATAAGCAGGTTGTGTCGAATCTCTATAAATTGGCTATCTTTATTCTTCATTATTTATGCTCTTGTTATTATTTGTTTTTAGTTGCTATTGTCATATTCAACCCCTTATAGGGCACCAAGGGACAACAAAATTATGAGAATTATGGAGTTTATTTTAATTAGAGAAATTAATTAGAATTAATATAATTGTTAAGGATTATGGAATTGTTAAAATGTTTTATAGAATTATTGGACTTGATTAGATAAATTAATAGAAGTGAGTTTATTTAATAGAAGTTATGAGAATTAACAATAGAAATATGGGAATTATGTATAAAATAATAATTTAGCTAGTAGTTAGTTGACTAAATTAAATAGTAATATTTATATATTTGATTGATTGGTTATCTTTAATTATTTAGGCCTAATAAAGATTTGAGTAATTAGTGTTAAACAATATAATTTATAAATATTTAATTTATTATTGAGAATTTGGATATATTGTCTAATGTATTTGATTAGGTTAATTGAAATATATTATTAATTATATGATTATTGTTGATTAATCAAAAAAATAATATATTAGAATTGAAAATTGAAAGATTATGTTGGCAAATTTAGAATTATTAATTATTGGATTTTGTAATGTGTTTGATCAGGTGAATGAGAAGTTTGGAGACTTAACTTGAATTAAATGATGTTGAAATATATAATAGAAGTGTTTTTACAAGAAATCAACCCATTTTATGAGGAGTTATGTCCAGTTTTTAAGGGAGATGCTATTGAAATTTTGGTGAGAATTAAAATGAGGATTTAGGAAAATAATAATTTTAGAAGTTAGGTTACGGATAATATTCCATATTGGTTCTAATAAATTATTTCTTTATTTAGACTCTTTTGCCACCTAGTTTGCACCACCAGAAGCATAGATTAGCATATCACGATCTTCGACTTTTTATGAGTTACTGCTATATACTTTTACGACATACTAGCTTGACCTAACTTCTCTTGCATATTAATATTATTATTGATGTTGCATTATATGTTTATACGTGTGTATAATAATTTGTGAAATTGATGTGATTGTAGATCAAGAGCATTAGTAGACAATGCCACTTGATGGGTTACATCATGACAGAGTGCGTAATGGTATAATCTGATATAAGTAATTGTGATTGAGTAATGCCTTGGTTAATCTTGCTCTCTAGGCTTAGAATATTAAAAATATGATGATATGATAGTGTCCTAGTAGAGCTTGCTCTCTGGGCTTAGGATATTAATAATATTATGATATGATGGTGCCCTAGTTGAGCTTACTTTTTCAACTTCGAATATTGAAATAGGATAATATGATAGTGCCCTGGTTAAGCTTGTTCTTAGAGCTTAAGATATTAAATATATGATGATATGATAATGTCATGGTTGACCTTGTTCTTTGAGTTTAGAATATTAAAATATTATAGTATAATAGTCCCCTGATTGAGCTTACACTTTGGGCTTAGGATGATATGATGAGATTATGAGCACCCTAACCGAGCTTACTCTCTTGTGATGGTATAGTGGAATAAGTGAACTAATTGGTGACCCTAGTCGAGCTCGCTCTCTAAGTGCTAATCAATTTGGATTAAGAAAGTTTAATGACAATTAGTATTAGAGGATAGGGTTTTGCACTTATCCTTATTCCTTATGCTTGATTAC
>CATIWR010245858.1:0-10011 GCA_949677035.1 Omphalea diandra | reverse complement strand
CCCTAGAGATTGTCTAAAACACCATCCAAGGTCCTATGGATGTAGCAGTCAAGAGTAATTGCTCTTTTATCTCTGCGAAGATTAATAAAAAGCTCCAATTGTGCAATTCCTGCACTTCGAATTTTCTTTTCTTCCAAGAGACCTTCCGGCATTCTGGTTGCCTATGTTACCAATCATGTGCAGTTTGCCACCTTGAAATTGAAAGGCTCTCTCCTAACTAATATATATTACGTGTTTGGTATTTTATCTACTATGCTCACTGGCAAAATGTAATGCGAGATTAGCTTTTGTTGGATTGTTACAACCACAAAAATTTTCCATGGGAATTCGCCACTCTATTAATCTTTGGCCAGAGTAATTGCAGCGATGTATAAGGCTGAGATAAACTTTTCACTAATAGGATAAGACTTGAAATGAGCAAATTTCGAATTTTTATCGAACATTTCTCCAGATATAAGGGATGTAAATCTGAAAATGCATATGCCACGCACCCTGGTTATACCAGCAAAAATATGCATATATCACATCTTAGCAGCTTAACTTGTTCTCGCAACCTTTTCTTTCAAAGCTTTATGTAGGCGCTGGTAGTGGAAAAAAATATTATAATCCACACCTCTTTTCAATTTTTCAGGTGATAACTAATCCAGCAGCAAAGAGGAAAAAAGACAGAAGATAGGTAAATGTTGAACACAGCAAACTGAATCAAGATTCGAACCCAAACAAATATCAGTTAGTAATACTGAACATGTTTCCTCATTTCATTTAGAAGACGAAGGCCATATGCTAGAAATTCAGCCAACCGATTTCCTACCAAAAACATTTAGATGTGTTGAGTAGAAATAAATGCACAAATATTTTGTTTAGGCACAGAACCACTGTTCAAAGAATTATAATATACACCTAACATACGCTAGAGAAACAATATCACACTTAATAGTCAAAATGCGAAGAGAAGTATTGAAAACTGAAAAGTAATGGCAAGAGAAGATGGTATACAATGTAATAATTAGAGCATCAAATAAAAAATTTCACTGAGAATGCCTCCTTGTAGCTACAAAATATTCTCGGTAAAAAATCGTTTTAACAGCAGTGTGACTCTTTAAGTATACAGTTTGGACAACATTTGTTGCAAAAAAAAATGACACAAAACTAAATAACAACCTAATACATTGACTAAAATTTAATTTTTGATTGACTTACATATGGTAGGCGTCCAGGAAATTATTTACCACACAAATGCTTGAAATTTTGAACAAGCCTGTAATAGCCTCACCAAAGACTCATTGCATCACGATTCCATCGGAACTCCCTCCAATCTTCCAAAGCATCTATATGAACCTTCTAACATTATCGCAATCTGAAACAATATTTTGCCAAGAGTCCAATTCCCAATTTGATTCAATAGCTTGAATGGAGTAGGCACCATGGACAGCTGACAAAATTTTTCTTCACAGAAACTACCACTTCATCAATGAAAAGCATCATCTAGAATGGCTTTTCAGGCTATAAATATTTCCAGTTACTCCAATAATGCTAACTACAACTGCCATAATTAACATAAACCACGACAATAACTTTTCTCCATTGCTCAAGCCCCCACCTAGGTGACCTAATCCCAATGCAACAAGTGATGGAAATATAAAACCTAATGACACTGCTGTAGTAGCCCCTGTAAATTTGAAAGCTGTCCAAATGTTGGGAATCATGGTAGAGCCAAAATAGATGAGTCCCAGTAGCACTGCCGTTAAGGCCAAAGATCTCTTCCTGCTATCTGAAAGTGGAGCTGATCCCTCAAACACCATGGCGTCCACTGTTTGTCTTAAAGAGAAACGAATGACTGGAAAAACAAGAACTAAATGCAGAATATAGCCTACCCCGACAATATAATCCAAGACAGAACTAAAAGGAATCCCAAGGTCTGTGTCAAAGTTGGTTAGCACATCAGGTTCAGTATCCTTCCCAAAGAGTAAATAACCTGATACAGCAGTAGAAGCATAGACTGAAACGCAAAGAACAGTTGTAATTCTGCCCACTTGATTCATCTTATGGGCTGACCGCCCTTCAAGTTCATTATATATAGGCTGAACATTAAAGTGGCAAACATAAGCATTTGTCCTAATGGGAACCACCACAAGCAAATCCAAAATGGCCCTTTTTGAACCAAAATCAGGAGTCATTCTTGGAGGTTCAATTTTTCCTTCAATAAGCTTAATAAAAGCAACGATAAAACACACTACAACAAAGACAACAGCCAAAGCCACTGAAGCAGCTGAAGTCAAGCTCAGTGAATCAATCTTATCCAGTGCACAAAGGGGTGCAAGAAGAACCACCATCACAACGAAAATCACCAACTTCCTCTGATCCCACTCCCCATTCCCTAACAATTGATCAAAGACCCCCATATGATGAGGCGATCCCGACATAACATCACCTATAATAATCAAATACACAACCATAACACCTGCATTGTTCACAATTATGCAAACCTCTGCTAAAACCTTGGCAGTTTTCCCTAAAGCACATTGTACAACTTCACCATATGATGTAGCCTTACAAAGTACCGAAAACCTGACTAACAATTCAACACTGATTTCAGACAAAATACCCATCAGAACAATCAAAATAACCCCTAACACCAATCCGAGAACCTTCATTGTAGCTGGTAAGGCCATAATCCCAGCCCCAATAATCGATGTAGTGAGATTAAAAACTGCGCCATAAATACCAGACCCTTGATTGGGTTTGGGAAGAACAAAAGGATAATTATCTTCACCACCACTGTCATCATCATCATCTAAAATCTTAGCACTCTCATTTTTTGGACCTTTAAAGCCCTCCCCTTCATCAGGAGAGATGAATTTAAGGTGGGTTTTTCGCGGGGGAATTGAGATCTCAGGATCATGATGCAATTGCAATTCTATGTATGAGTTCTTGGAAATAGCTGTGTAATTACTACCCATGACATAAAAATGCAGATATTAAAAGAACAAGAATAAATGAAGTGATAAGGAACCGGGCAGATGTTGAAATAAAGTTGAAAACTTGCGCCCTTAGATGGATCGAATGTCTGAGTCGAAGCTTTGGTTTTTGTGGTTTGCTATTTGTGTGTGATGCAGAGGAAAAGAGGAGAAGAAATTGGAGAGAATAAAAGATCCAATCGGTCATTGGTGGAAATTGTTCTTTTTATTTGCTCGGATTTGTTTTCGGCTAAAAGTCATGCCAGGTCATCTGGGCCCACAGAAAAGGACCGCTTCCGCTTGGCTAGATTT
The DNA here is from genome assembly GCA_949677035.1 of Omphalea diandra. NCBI lineage: Eukaryota > Viridiplantae > Streptophyta > Magnoliopsida > Malpighiales > Euphorbiaceae > Omphalea > Omphalea diandra. The sequence goes on along the minus strand of CATIWR010245858.1, from coordinate 6,742 downwards.
GAAGTTCTGTCGCTTCCTCTGTCTGATTCCATCTTCTGCTTTGCCCCTTTGAAGTGGCGAAACGCATTACTTATGTTTTAAGTTTTTGCAAAAAGCAGTTTTAATTTATTTTAATATTTTTATTTTTAATTAATTAAATATTTTAATTTTAATAGTAAATTTTTTAGAATAATTTTTAATTGTTAATTATTAAATACAAATTATTGATATTAATGCGAGTATTGTACATGCATTATCTGTGGGTAGAGATAATCAAATAAAAAAATGACACAGCCGCTCATAATTAAATAAGAAAATCCTTATAAATTTAAAAAAATGACGTATTAAAATGACATTTTTGCAAAAATTTGCTGAAACAAGGCAACGTGCTAAGCACAATCTAACGCATGTCATGTGCATATACATACCCCAGCTGCCCATCAAAGAGGAAAGTTGAAGCCTTTAGATGGGCATGTCGTTGAGGTAATCTAAAGGGAATGCCCAATCATCATTAGCATCATCATATGGTTAATGATGCAACTCAAGCTCTTGATCCCATTATACATGAGATTCAAGATAATCATGGGACTTATGGAGGTGGTGGACAAGTGGAGTGCTCTAAAAATTTTAATTCAATAATACTTAAATTAGTCAGGGGACATTAAAACTACAAGAAGTGGTGATTTGATGAGGGCAAAAGATAGTAATTGCTACATTTTGGTGAAAATGAATAGTAATTAGTACTAATTATGGCATTATAGTTAGTATTTGTATGTGTGGTGTGGTATATGTATTAAGGTTATGTTTGGTATAATATAAAGTGTAAGTTTAAGTTTAGTTTATCTTTCTACCGATTTGTTATTTAATTATATTCCATTATGATGTCTTGGAATTTTCAAATGCATAGTTGAAAGAAAATGCAAATAAAATATTATAAATTTGCATGATAATATAAAATGTTAGAGATTTAGATAATATTATGAAAAGATATAAAAACTTCGGATGCTAATTTACATTTAGACAACTTTGACAAGATAATCATGTATTCATTTTTATAGCATGGAGATGATTATAAATAGATATATATGGTGAAGTTTAGAAGTTGCCAATGTGAAATAAAATTGTGAAAGAGAGCAAATGAAGATGGCGTTTCATATATGCATAGGTAAAGTGCTACATGTTACGTAGTATTATAGGTTTTGTGCGAGTTTTGTGGTAAATAATTTGAAAACACTTGTAAAAACTAGTTCAATTATTTTTTTTTATTTTTATTTTGAAAGATAAGGATGAAGCAATCTATTTTCGTAAATTTTTAAATAAATTTATTAATTTAAATATATTATGATTTAATTTTTATTATATTTATTAAAAATAATTAATTTGCTCTTTAAATTTAAGTATGAATTAAATTAATAAAAAAGTTTATTTGGCTTTATTTTTATTTTGGTACTTTATCATTAAGAAAAATAAAATTTACTTATTTTTATTATAATGAAGATTTAATTGAACTAGAATTTGTAAAATTTGTGCTAATTAGGCTTAAATAGGCTAAGAAAATTAATTTGAACTATTTAAACTTCTGGAGTTTGATCTATAATTTTATTATCCAATTGATCATCTGGTGGCACTCTTAACGGATCCATTAAGAAACAAATTAGTATGATAAAAGTGAATAGTTGAGAGATTTGTAAATTTTAGGAGGTTTGAAATTGGTCATTCCTATTATTTATTACCACCATATATTTTCATGAGGAATGATTTTGTTTATGAAAGACTTTATATTGTATTAAAGATAATTAAGTTATTATCCTGTAAACATAATTCTAATAAAAGAATCAACCACATAAATAGAATTAATATAGATATATGAGTGTGATTAGTGTTCAACGGTCACTATGATAATTTGTTTTCTCTATTATAATACATTCAATTATGACCTCCTACCACACATATTTTAATTGTTAGCTTTTTGTTGCTTTTATGGGAAAGAAGAAGATGAAAATAAAAGAATTCCAATAATAATGAGCGGATGTCGGGCAAAAAAAAAAAGCTCATTTTTATTTAATACTATGAATATCAAGATGGTGAATTTGCTTTTCGTTTGTTATTAATAGGAATAGACTTGATTGATTTCGACACTTCTTTTAGGAAAATGGAAATGAAGGATTTTTCAAGTTTAAGCTTTCCATGACCAATTAATTATCCTAATGAATTTTTATCAATTTGTTAAGAATTGCCAAATTGAAAATATTAATCTTGTTATGTCATAAGCCTTAAGCTTGAAGGTTCTTAACAATGAAGATCTTAATTTCCTCTCAGTAATTGATTAAAATTTTGCTATTAATGACTTAACTAGCTAACTGTGCGAAATTAGCCCCAAAAAAAAGAAAAGAAAATAATCTCTATCAAAGTGTGTAAAACCAAATAAAGTTGTTGTCAACCTTGATTATCATCATCATATTATCACTTTCAATCTCCAAGACCACCAATCCAAACTCCAAACCTTTTGCATACTGAACCCAATTCAGCTTTGAAAAGAAAAATCACCAACACTATCCCTAAGAGTACCATAACACAGCACCTAAACCAATCTTTCTCACAGAAGATTCAACAAAAGCATCTGCGTTGAGTTTACTGATTTAATTTCAGTTGATATATATGATAAAATTTTCTTTCGCATGCTTCACTTAATTTTCTTGTTCTTTAATTAAACTAAAATTTTATTCTTCATACGAAATCCAATTTATTACATATAGATTGCCTCCCATCATGATATGAGGATAGCATAGACGAAAAGAAAACTTCAAATACAACTACTAAAACGTAGTGTCATCTTGTGTCCATATTGCTAACCAATAAATGTCCATGGTTCGTCAAAGTTTAGTGCTCAGACTTGATCGTGTTGCCAATATCAATAACAAATCTGTATCTAACATCAGCCTTCAGAATGCGTTCCATGGCAGTGTTCACATATTCAATTGGGATAACTTCAACGTCTGCTGTTATGTTGTTTTTGGCTGCAAGATCAATCATCTCTTGCGTCTCTTTCATTCCCCCTATACAACTACCGGCCACCATCTTCCTCCCTGTTAATAAATAATAGTCGAAAAATTATACTATGCTTTTTTTTATCAGTTCAGGAATGAAACAGACCCTAACTAGAAGAGCATTGAGGGAGTAATTACTTACGGATTAGCAAAGGCATGGCTGGTAGTTCAAGTGGCTTCTCTGGAGCACCAACCAATACCAACTTCCCATTGGTCTTCAATAAACTTATCAGAGGCAGCAGAGGATGCATTGCCGACACTGTATCAAGTATACCATCCATTGTGCTAGTCGCAGCCTAGTAAATTTTAGCGAGATTAGAAACAAATTAGCCCCTCCTTTTTTTTAAATAAAGATTCGAATTTCAAATCTTGCATGGCTACATGCGTACATGAAACCAATAAATACTCGAAATTACTTGGTCAATATACCTTCATCTGATCTTGGTCATGACTAACTAAAAATGAGTCAGCACCAAGATGTTCAATAGCCTCCTGTTTCTTGTTGGGCGAGGTGCTAATCACTGTCACTTTAACCCCCATAGCCTTGGCAAATTTGACAGCCATGTGACCAAGCCCACCAAGACCAACGACGCCCACATGCATACCAGGTTCGTCAAGTCCAAAATATTTCAATGGGCTGTACACTGTGATCCCAGCACAAAGCAGAGGAGCGGTGGCATCAAGAGGTAGGCCATCTGGAATACGGATAACGAAGTGCTCATCGACGACCATCGTGTCAGCGTAGCCGCCGTAAGTGGTAGTTCCATCATAGTACTTGGCACTGTAGGTAAGTATCATTTGTGGGCAATAATTCTCAAGATTGTTGGTGCAGTTATCGCAGGAGTGGCATGATCCCACCATGCAACCTACACCCACTTTATCTCCAACCTTGAATTTTTCCACCTTGCTTCCCACGTCTGTCACCACTCCCACAATCTCATGTCTGCATTACCAATTCATTACACAAGAAACGATCATCTTAGTGAATGGAAATCATGGGTAGAGTTAAGGGGGGAAAAAAAAAAAGAAAAAAGAGGGCTGATGTGATGTAAACATATACATGTTAATTCTTGCCTACATACACATCAACGCTCACATAGGATGGGTCATGTGAGTGTTGGTGTGCATGTACTTAGTTTACGTAAGAACTTCTTCTATGTACTTACCCAGGGACGAGAGGATAAGTGGAAGAGCCCCATTCGTTCTTGACCATGTGAAGATCCGAGTGGCACATCCCACAATACAGGACCTTAAAAGCCACATCTTTCTCTCCTGTTGCTCTGAAAAAATAAATATTTGATTTGATTCAGACGAAAACAGATTAATGTATGGATTAAAAAACGGAAGGACAGAGAAGGAAATAAATAAAAGAACCTCCTGGAAAATTTGAAGGGGGAGAGGATTCCAGTTTGATCTCTTGCTGCCCATCCGAAGGCTGGTTTGGGATGCTGTTCCTGTGGCAATTTGGCTTCCATTTTCTTTTTATGAATAGCAGAGAGTTGTAGAGCTGATGGCTAATGTGCCCTTGTATTTATACCAGTAATTGGAACTTGAAGATTGTTGACTTTGGACGGAATGATGACGTATTGGGTGAGCTTTCATCGAGTCCATACGTGATAGCTGACCCAAGAACCCTAATATTTTCCCATGTACTGAAAAAGGACACTGCACCGCAAAAAAGAAAATTTTAACGGGAAGATGAAGAGTACTTTTACGCTTTCAAGCAATTATTTTTTAAAATCTGATTAGTAATTGACTCGACTAGTTGGTTGATTTGTAATTTAATTGATTGGATTGATATAATTGGTTTGATTTAATATTTTATCTTTTAAAATTAAAAATGTATATAATACTTTAAAATATTTTTAAAATAAAAATAGTATAATATGATAAAATGAAAAAAAAAAATATTTTAATATTACACTTTTAAGTAAAAGAGGGTAATTTTTAAAAAATAAATTTTTTTATAAAATAGCGTAATTTTATACTAAATCATTTAATTCAGTTTAGCAATTAATTTATTTTTTAGTTAATGAGTTTAATCTCAAATTAAATTAAATTACTAATTAATTTAAATTTGATCTGATTTTGAAAATGTCACTGTCAACTATTTTGGCTCCTAATGCCTAACAAGATTCACTTTAGACTTCTAAAGTTGTATAGAACTTGAATTTGAATTGGTCAGTAAATCGCATCAATCAGTTAAATTAAAATTAAAATATTAATTAAATTTAAAAATTGATAAATCATATCAAATGAATTCAATTAAAATTATGTTATAATAAAATTTTGAAAAGCTATTTTCTTTTACTTAAAGTTTAAATATTAAAAATATTTTTTTACCGTTTTATCATATTATATTTTTCTAATTAATATTTTTTAATATTAGTAATATATTTTTCTTAATTTTACTAAAAATTACATTAAATTAAATCAAATAAAAAATCAATTGATTAATTCAATTTTAAAAATTAATAAGTGAAGTCGAATTGTTCATCTCATATGATCTTCAATCTTTACTTTGTATTTCTTAATTGGAAATAAGGATATTTTCCCTTTGAAAATTTTCAAAAGTTTTTAATAGCTGAAATTAATTATTTTGGTTAGTTTATACCTCATATTTTACCATTTGAGTTACTTTAGTCTAATTTAAATTTGAAACTATATATATATATATAAAATCAAGTAATAGCAATCTATGAAAATTCGTGCTCTTTTCTTATTATTTTAAGTTGAATTTATTAAGTAAATATTTATTAAAATACTTTTTAGAAATAATTTATCATAATATTTTAGATTCAGCATAAATAAAGTTTCTTAAATTGATTTGAAATGAAAATGCACTCAGCGAAATTCATCAACTCTTTACTACGTTAATCAAAAAAAGTTATGATCGAATTTTAAAAATATAAATGAGTCGATCATGCAACTTTTTTCTCTCTAATTGAATAGTTACCAAAAAAATTCTTAAATAATGGCATTTTAATTTTTGTTTTCCAATTAGTTTTCATAAAATTTATTTATTAACATTTTGAAAACATCCAAATAAAAAAAAGAGTTTAATAGGATCAATTCTCATTTTGTAACAATATATTCACAAAAGCTATTGCAATTAAAAATACTACTCCTAGTTGATATGATTTCTTATAATTAATAAATAATATTATTGCACTATGTGTTAAGGATAAGATATCAGTCAAGAAGAGTAGGGTTCGAACCCTACCCTCCTCCTTATGGTTGAAGGATTAGACGATCTCTTCTAAAACTAATATAAAAAAAAGACGTATGCTTTAAAATTAATTAGCAACTATTCGACTTTTTTTCCCCCTCCTATAATTTATATCTAACCCACTTTAACACTATGTTTGGAAAATCATATGGGGAGGAAAGAAAATAAATTTTATTTTCTTTCTTGGATAAAAAGAAGAGAAAGAAAAATAATTTTATTTTCTCTTATTTGAAAAGCAAAATATGGAAGGAAAGAAAAATATTATTTTATATATTTCCTATTTTACCCTTTATTCAAGAAAACAATTGGATATATAATTGTATTGTATAATGATAAAAAAAAATAATGATTTTATATGAAATAACAATTTATATAATGAAAAATATAATGTTAATACCAAAAAAATCTAACATTAGTTTTTTATATTTCAAATGTTAAAAAAACATATTTATACATTTAGTTATATTTTTAAATATTAAACATTAAT
>CATIWR010245850.1:0-29066 GCA_949677035.1 Omphalea diandra | reverse complement strand
GGCAATGAGAAAAATAAGTGCCAGAACAATAGCTCGAGAGCATTTTCGTAGTCCCCAAGCAATTGTGGCCACAATCAATACCTTAGTATCTTCCTCAACTGTAATAAAGGAACATGAAGATACAGTTACATAGATGAAGCCCTTTTGCCTAATAGATTAGCATTACTAGAAACATTCTAAAGCATTCTAAAGCAGGTTAAAATATGAAAGCATTCTAAAGCAGTGGAAGTTGGAAAAAAAGAAATCAGATGCATTTGGTTGAATCATTAGCGATTTAAGGGATCAAATATAAAAAGAATAAATGATAACGGCAACTGAAATATTCCAAATAACAGATATCTAAATTCTGCATGATAATGAAGTGACAATCTTAAACTCCTTTGATAGTTTCATATTAGCGAAAACATGATGTAAATAGGGAAAATTCAATATCATATCCCAGGAAGGCAAGTTGCAATTAATTATGGGATGATAGTATAATTTAGTTAATTAAAAGCAGTTATTTAAAGATAACAAAGAATACATAATCCAGACACGACTAAGACAAATTGATTTGCTTACAATTATAATAAATTAGTTCGATTACTGCAGAAATAATTTATTTTGTTACCTTCTACAGTGAAGTTCTCATTTGAAGATCGATTACCCTCATCAGATAAGTAGAGGAAAACAGAATTATTCACAAGATTACCCAATGCAACCAAAATACCAAGACAAAATTGTGCTAGAAGAAAGAATCCAGGAATGGGATAATGCCACAACCCAACCATCTCCCAAATTTTCATATCCTGCAAGCATACACCAAAAATAACTCTGAACCATCAAGTTTTTATTATAATAACGGCTTTTATGCTGAAAGAGTGAACTACCTTTGCAAGTTTCCTATTCAATAGTGGAAAAGCTACATTGAAGATATATGTGCTAACTGCCCAAAAGAGAATGAAGACGAGAAGCAGCCCATTCATCCGGTGCATGCGGAATACAGAAGGGAAGGCATAAATAATGTAGCTGACATACACAAGCAACCCAAATGCGCATACACTAGCAAAATGAAAACTCCAGTAGCAAAGAGCAAACAAGGAGACCTATCAAATAGAGCAATACAAGTAAAACAATAAATATAGATAACTTCAAATGGAAATATACAGTAAATTCATTGTAATGATATCCAAAACTTTGCATCATGTTTACTAAACAAGTTATTTGCTAAACAGGAGAACAAACCAAAAAAAAAAAAAAAACAAGAGTATATGTTTCCACTTAGAAGATTGGCTGCAATAAAATGGTTTGAGTATAATCTGCTCTTATGTTTCAAACCTATTAGTAGAAACAACCAAAATTAACCAATGAAAAAAACCAATACTAAATAATTTAATACATTTTTTTATTTAACTAAAAGAAATTAAAAAAATAATAGTGTGATTCTAGCACAATGATCTCAAATGGACACCTCTTTTGGCTTCAAGCTTAAAACTTTTCTTCAATTTAGCAATTATCATAACAGTAAGACCATGTTGCATGGACATAGGACATGATAACCTTTTTAAAGAATTAGACTATAACACGCATGTCTGGTGTCATATCAGACAAGTGTCCGACACCAAGGAAATGGACACAAGACTAAAATTAATGTGTTGGTGCTTCATAATAGTAAGATGGTCTAGTCCCAGAAAAAAGTGAAATGCAGCGTATGAATATGTACCGGGAAACCGTACGTGAAAAAATTGATACTAAAGGTCCGAAAAACTTCTCCTCTTAATAGAACGTTGGTATGCCTGATGCCAGATCTGCAAGTTATAAGTTGCTCAGTTTGCTTGCAACTAAAAACCAAAGTTGTTTACATTATTCAGAAATTTATAATATCTAAAGCAACTTCATTGCAAGTTTGAATATACAGAAGAGAGAAAATCTTTAGCAGTCAGACCTATATACAAATATAAATAAGCAAATTCTCAGTGGACAAGTTCTTAAAACTAAGAAACAATACTCACAAACTACAATCTTCCAATGTCTATGGATTCGCAGAAATAGGGTTGCTGAGAGAGAGATAGAGAGGTCTTTGCTTTTTATAGATGTTTAGCGTAAAACTATAATGTGGAACTCATTAAGAACTAATTCCAAGGTTTAGAAAACCATAGTATTTCATAATCAAAAGTGGAGAGCTATCTTTAACTCTTCATTGACTTAAAATTTGAAAACCACTGAATATATCCTTTATAGGTAATGGTGTCACAGCATGCTGCCTAAGGAATACTAAGAGGAGACAAGAAAATTAAACAGATCAATGGAAGTTCAAAGTCTTACCTAGATTGACGAATGAAAAATGAATGCCTTAAAGGGAGAAGTTGCTCTGTCAAATTACTTTCTCTCATCGACATGATGAAATCCATTTCCTCCAAATCACATTTAACAAAGGATAGCTGCACTAGGGGCCAGAAAAAGGTTTAAAATGATGCAACATAAATAACCTTGTGAAACCCATAAACAAAAATATTTGATCAGTTGTTAACAACAGATATAATATGGATAGTATATTTGTCCACAAATCACTTCAAAACTTTTTATTACAAGTCACAGATGAAACATCTTCTGCAAATAATTAAAAATGAATACTTAATGGTCAGGAAAACATTTAATTTGCTAGTACTAAATAACTTACAAAATATGAAAGATATTACCAGATCACCCACATTTCCACAAAACGACTAATCTAACCAAAACTTGCATCCAAACTCATAAAGAAAAGAGTTATCAAGAGCAAGCCATGAACTACTTTGAAGGCTCTCCTTTTAGGAAGAACAAATTCATCATATAAAAGATGAGGCAACCTAGGCTAGAGTAATACCTTGTTTGCTCTTGCAATCTCTCCTTCACATCAATAGGTCACCAAAGCACACATAGTGAACTAGAAGAAATCTCTCTCTAAAACCATAAGCATAAATATATGTAGATACAAATACATTGTATTAATTATTTATGTAATTTTAATTCTCTTAATTAACTAATATCATTGCCCACTTTACCTTCAATTGGGTTTTCCCACATTTAAACCAATTTATTTTCAAATATTTGGGAACATAGCCTTGTATATTATAAAGGATTTAGAGAGAGAGAGAGAGTAATTAGAACAAGCTTGATATTATCAATAATGATAAAAAAAATAGGGATTTTTGACCTACATTTACAGAAGCTTAAAAGCTACAATTCGAAAATTTCTTCAGCATATAGGACAAACAAACCAAATTAGATTTGCAGAACCTAGTTTCTAGAGAAGTGTGATCTATTCATTTCCCTTCTAACCATAAATCTGAGAATAAGTATGAAAACTCTGCTAAATTCTTGGACATACTTACCATGATATAGAAAAGTAGAAGAGAAAGACCAGAACAAATTTCTGGCCACTCCATTTTTTCAGATATTTTGAACAGACCAATAAAATCTGCCATCCAATGAAACAGACTGGGAACCTCTATTGGAAGCTGATAAACATAAAGCAGGATAATGATAAAGCTCGCATACAGCTGAAGAGGTCTCCACCACCTTCAAGAGTATCATAAGCCACTCAGAAAACTAATATATAGCAAACAATCAAAACAATTAATCTCGCGGATGGATGGAACTGTGGATGTGCATGAACCACAAAGAAATTACCTGAAAAGTCCTAGAAAATTGCTTGTCAGAGACCAATCCACAAGGCCTGCACAGCTACCAGTGAAGAAAGGGAGAGAGAGCCATGAGGGATGGCTAATCCCCACTCCCAGCTGAATGGCAGGCAACAGCAAACAGGAAGTCACCCTAAGATAAGAGCCTTTCATATAGCAAAACAAAAAAATAATCCCAAATCAATACCAATATGATGACACATAGAGGAATAAGCAAACAGAGAAACAGGATTATCATAGAGAGAATGTTGGATAAATTAGGACAACAAAACTGCATTATAAAAAATTGTCTAAAAAACTCCGTAAAAATGGCTAAAAAATCCATCACGCAATTTTCAACATAGAAAATGAAAACACAAAGGGACTAGAATCAGCTCATCTCAAAAATAGGAACTTTTGTTTTAAGGAAAAAAAAAAAAGCAATTACAAGTTAACCGGACATAAAAATAACTTTCAAAAGACACGCCTTTAAAAACAGCTTCCTTACAGGCTCATGCTTCATTGTTTGTTTGAAAGCATGCAAGTGTGTGACCCAAGAATTAATCAATTTATCAAAGAATGAGGAGACAAAATATACTTATGTATACAATTTTATTCAAATTTCCTCAATATGTCCGAACAACAGATAGTTTTTGTTCTAACTTGAGTTTATGTTTTTGAGGATATTGTTCAAATAACAGAAAATATCAGCAAGGAGATCCCAAAAAAATGTTTATAAAAGCTAATTAATAAAATATTTAAGGATCAAAATGAGTTTCTCTACCCACTTGGACAACTATATCCAACTCCGATATATCTTTTTTACTCTTTTGGTTGTATGACCTATTTACTCAAATTAATAAACTATAAAAATAAACAGGAAAAATGTTAATCTCTAAAGAATTCTTAACAAGGAATGATGTATTTTCCTTCCTGAAGTCATTTCATGAGCCCCTAAGCTATTATAACTTTGCAGTCCAAAAAGATCACCAGAACAAACACAAAAATCTCTGTAGGATACAAGAAAATTCTAACTCCAATAAATTAAGGTTAATTATTAAATCTAGTTGCTCTTGCATATTGGCTTCAAACGTGGTGGTGTTTAAATGATAAAACTGCATTCCTATTTTAGGATAACATGCCATAGTAAGTGGGAAAAGTTATTATACACAAATCTAACAGATTATAATTTTCAAAAGTAAACTGTAAGAGAGTACGTGTGTGTGTATGTGCCACACTTGTTTGTGAGTGTAAGAATAATTCTAAGAAGATAAGAAGAGAACTTGTAGCTGCCTGAACTACTTACAGACCTATCCGATCAAGAATGGTTAGAAAATGACCCCAGCACGAATCTTGCCACGGAAATAGGCCAAATCTGTAACCATATATATCAACTAAAGCAACAAAAACTGCTAACAGTTGTACAACCAAGAAATAAATAACAGACAGTGATTTCCAGGACTGGACTCTGTAAAAGCATACCATGAAAAAGTGTCAGTAAATGCAGATCCATTGCACAAATAAGGAACAATATTGAAAATGACAATATTCTTACACCATAAGACCAATCAGATCTGCCCACCAAGCATTTGCTCCACTCCATTTGTTTCCGTTGATTGCCCATATAATAAGATATGCCAGTTGAGAAAGAATAACAAGAAGAGAAAACAAAATAATGGGCCACAATAATAAAGATCGCCTCCGAAAACGAAAACCTATCAGGAAAAAGAAAAGTTATGTCAATATGCTAAAATTTAAAATGGAAAAACTCAAACTAATCACCAAATGTAGAGCATGTTTAGTATTGCTATTTCAAAAAGCTATAATTGTTGACTAAAACAATAACATTTCTAAGTTTTGAGATATTTTTAGTTATTCATAAAAGTAGTTAAGTAACACTCTCAAGCTAAGTCAATATGAATTTACAAAAGCTTCAAATTTGAGCTTTTTTCAAAATCAACTTTTGGCTCTTAAAACTCATATTGGAAAAATCTATAATCAATTAGCAAAGAGGATGTCTTCTATTATATTTGCCAAGAGTTGCTATCGGCAATAGGAAATTCAAACATGCCTTTAGGATGTAATCCAATAGTTGTCTCCATAGTTTTGAAACACAAATCTAAATATCTAACAAGTTTTTTTACTTAAAAACTAATCTCAGTCATTGACAATTTGATTGAGATGGAATATTCTGTTAGTTATGCACCAAAATACGATTTCCAAAAAGAACAAACTAGTCTCCAAAATTAAGTTACTGCCTAACAGTAGTCTCCAAAGGTTATGCTGCACAAGATCGCTAAACAAACCATAGAAGCAACAGCAGATACTGATCTAACTGAACCCAAAACACACACACACACACACAAAACCACTCACCGATTTTCGGTGCAGCATACTGAATGACAAGGAAAGCTATTAAATCAATGAGGGAAATGAAACTCCAATTAGTCAATGCAGCTGCAAAGAAAAGGGAAAACATGTCAAAATCAATAATCAACAAAACTATAATCTTACATAGTGACACTTGAAGAAGAAACTTAAACTTCTTTTCTGCATTGAAGCTCAAAATCCAAATAAATGGACAGCGGTACCTAAACTGAACTAATCATTATCTAAGCAAGTTTTTAAAATTTGAGATCGGCCATGAAAACGCATCAGACCAGTAATTAATAAGCTACGAGTCAAACGATCAGCTCTTTCTTTTTTCCCCCCTCCTATTATAATCATTTAATCTCAAAATTCAAATCGCAGATTATTAAACAAAAAAAAGTAGTTGAAGATCGTAAAGCGTACCGGTTAAGAGAAGGAATGGCAAAACGAATCCGACGAGAAAATTCGACATGACAGAGAGAAATCGATGCTTCCCTTTAGCGACAGAATAAGCTACGGATTCATCATTTCGGCATTGGAAATTAGAGATTCCGTCATTGGGTGAGGAAACTGTGTCGTCTGAAGCATGAGAATATCATCCTCCGGAAAATGCGGAATTTCATAGTTGAGTAACCGGTAAGCAGTTTGTGTTCACCTATTTTAATATTCCACATGGAAAAAATAACAAAGAAAAATAATGTTTTTTATATAAATAAAGACTTAATTTTTTTAATTTGATCATTTTAAAATTATCTACTCATCTTTTAAATAATTTTTAATATTTCTTTCTATTTTATAATATTTTATTTTATATTATTTTTTTTAGTAAAATATAATTTAGTTAATGTCCGAGAACGTTGGCATCATTGGCCGAACTTTGTTAAATTCTGGTGTTCTCAGTTTTGTCTTTATTTTTCAATAGTGATTTTGTAAAGTATAGCTGTAGTGATATATTGTGTTGTTAAATTACTATTAGGGTGATTCTATCTAACTAGGTTAAATTTTAAGTGAGATCGCTTGTAATCCCTCTAATTTTTCCTGAAAATCAACTACAGTGTAGTTTTTCAATACAATCTTTCACTCTCTATTTACCTATAAATTTATTAGGTGAATTTAGTGGGTGTAATATTACCCTTATTTCACAACAATTGGTATCAAAGTCAAAAGTTACTCTTAGTATGCTTTGTGGTTGCAGTTTAATATGATTTTCCACATCAGAAAAGATTTCCTTGAGCTAGTTGCATTTCGCTTTGAAGGCTATTGGAGAATTTTGTAATCGAAATTGAAAGCTCTTCAAAATTATCTACACTTACTACCTCGACAGTTTCATCACAGTCCATTTGGACAAAAACTGCAGTAACAAATTCAAAATTGGTGATGGAAACCTTTGATGGCACAAACCATTTCGGTATGTGGCAAAGTGAAGTTCTAGACGCTCTTTTTCAATAATATTTAGATATTATCATTGAAGATGAAAACCCAGATGATGTTGAGAAGAAAGATTGGAAGACAATCAATCGATTGACATGTGGTACAATTTGATCATGTCTTTCTAGAAAGCAAAGATATACATTCTCAAAAGAAACCTTTGCAAGTAATTTATGGAAGACACTAGAAGAAAATTTTGTGAAGAAAAACAGCCAAAATAAACTTCACATGAAGAAAAGATTGTTTTGCTTCACTTATGTACCGAGTACCACAATGAATGATCATGTTACTAGTTTTAATCAATTGGTTACTGATCTGATGAATGTAAATGAGACATTTAAAGATGAGGATCTAGTTTTGATGTTGTTGGGATCACTTTTCGAAGAGTTTGAGTTTCTTGAAACTACTCTACTTCAAGAAAAGACTGTTGTATCTCTTAAAGAAGTATGTGCTGCCTTATACAGTTATGAACTAAGGAAGAAGGACAAGAAAGTTAGTTATAGCAGAGATGCAGAAGCTTTGGTAATCAGAGGTCGTTCGCATAATCAAAGTAGGAGAAAAAATGAGAGATCCAAGTCAAGGCCCAAGTTGAGCAAAGATGAGTGTGCCTTTTGTTAAGAAAAGGGGCACTAGAAGAAGGATTGTCCAAAACTGAGAAATAAAGGCAATTCTGATAAAGAAAAAGCTGTAACAGATTACTCACTTGTTACATCATCAAATGGTTTTTATGATGTATGACTACTAGATTCAGCAAGTAGCTATCATATGTGTCTCAACAAAAAATGGTTCTTTGATTTTAAAGAACTTAAAAATGGTGGAGTTGTCTACACAGAAAACAACATCCCTTTGACAACATATAAGATTGGTTCGATTTGCTTGAGAAATACGGATGAATCAATCATCACCTTAACAGATGTTCGTTATGTGCCAGAATCAGGCAAAAATCTCATCTTTGTTGGGATCATAGACTCAAAAGGGTTCAAGGTAAAAGTGAAAAATGGAGTGATGAAGATTATCTCTGGTGCACACGTGATATTGAAGGGAATTCGAAAGAACAACAATTTGTACCACTATCTGGGTAGTACAGTTAGAGGGACAACAACAGTAGCAACAACAACTCCTATAGATGATCGAGAGTCATAAGCATCCAAGCTATGACATATGCGCTTGGGGCATGCTGGAGAAAAATCCTTGAATTTGCTTATTAAGCAAGGATTGTTGGAAGGAGCGCAAACTTGCAAATTGGACTTTTGTGAGCATTGCATCAAAATGAAGCAGACAAGGGTCAAACTTAGGACAACAATCCATAATACTGAAAGTATCTTGGATTATGTTCACTCTGATATTTAGAGTCTCTCCAAAACTAGTTCTTTTGGGAGGGGGAGGGAAACACTATTATGTGAGCTTTGTTGATGATTTTTGTCGGAGAGTATGTGTGTACACAATGAAGATAAAAGGATGAAGTGTTAAGAGTTTTCCTTAAATGGAAAAAGATGGTGGAAACTCAAATAGGCAAAAGGATCAAACGTCTCCGAACAGACAATGGTGGAGAATATAGAAGCGATACATTTGAGAAAATTTATGAAATGAAGGCATTGTCAGACACTTCACTGTCAGATCTACACCACAACAAAATGGTGTGGCATAATGCATTAATCGAACATTACTCGAGAAAGTTCGATGTATGTTATCCATTGCTGGGTTGGGTAAAGAATTTTGGGCTGAGACTGTAACATATGCATGCCACCTCATCAATCGCCTACCATCTATGCTATTAATGGAAAAACACCATTAGAGAAATGGTTTGGAAAGCCTGCAACAGATTATGATTCCTTACATGTATTTGGTTTTACTGCATTCTACCATGTTAAGAAGTCAAAGTTGGATCCAAGAGCAAAGAAAGCATTGTTCATGAGGATCACTACTGGCATAAAAGACTATCGTCTATGGTGTTCAGAGACAAAGAAAATAGTTTTTAATAGGGATATCACCTTTGATGAATCTACCATGTTGAAAAAGGTGAATGTTGAGCAGTTAGATGATACTCCCAAACAGGTGGAGTTGAGACAATGGTAATCTCAACAGATAAAGAAGGTGTTGAGACCCATCCTACGGTAGAAGGAGATTCTCAAGAAGAAGGAGTTTAAGGACTTCCTCAGCAACTTGAACCAAGTACATCTAGAATACTAGAGAGGGTGCATAAAACGTCTGACCGCTTTGCTGATATAGTGATTTATAAGAAGATGACAGGATTGTCTAGTCACTATGTTGATATAGTGTCTCGTGCATCTTCAGTTGTAATTGATGACAAAAGTTGTCACTGCTGTCAAGTTTCAACTTTGTTTGGACTTGATCAATATTGCTAGAGTTTGATGTTGAATTTGGAGACACTATCAAAAACTGTTTGAGTAGAGATTAAAGATGTTGAAATTCGCCAAGGTGGAGATTTGTTGACTATGTTGGCTCATTTTGATATCCCACATCAGAGAAATAACAAAGGGAATGAAAGTTTTTTTTTTATAAATAGAGTCTTAATTCTTTCAGTTTGATCATATCAAAATTGTTTACTCATCTCTTAGACAATTTTTAATATTTTTTCGCTCTTTTGTAATATTTCACTTTGTAATATTTTTCTTAATGAAATATAATTTGGTTAGTATACGAGGACGTAGGCATAATATGTTGAATCTCGTTAAATTATGGTGTTCTTATATTTATTTTTATTTTTCAATAGCTATTTTATTGGGTACAGTTGTAGTGATATATTGTGTTGTTAAATTACTATTAGGGTGATTTTGTCTAAGGAAGTTGGGTTTTAAGTAGCACCGCTTGTGACCCCTTCAATCTTTTCCGGTAATCAACTATAGTGTGGTTTTTCAATACAATCTTTCGCTCTATATTCACCTATAAATTTATTAGGTGAATTTGATGGGTGAAATATTACCCTTATTCCACAACAGTTTATTTGTCTTTGGTTTGGTTTGCTTTGGAAGACCACGTTGCGAAGAAAAATACGTCTAAGAATTTTCTCATATCTTTTTTAACAGTGCGATTCCTTTAATTCTATTGAGGAGATCCATTATTTATACTTTTTTTTTTTTCCTTTACAAGTTTTGAACTCTTGAGGACGATTCTTTACACTTTAAAATAAAGAGAAAATCATTTCATAAAGGTTGATTTGAAATAAATTATGTCAAAGAAATTATTAATAAATTATATTATTTTAATAATAAAATTTTTATTTAAAATAAATTTAAAGTTAATGAAATTTAATAAAATGTAATTATTTAAAATAGATTTAACATAAATTTATTTTTAGATACTCGAATTTATTTAAAATAAAATTAGTGTCAATCTAAAATAAAATTATTAGAGTAATTTTATTTAGATTTTTAATTGAAATATTTTAAAAAATTATAACTTTTATATAATTTAATATTTTTATTAAATTATTTTAAATATATAAAAAATTATTAATAATTTTACAAAATTCTTATATTATAGTTCGGGTAATTCGCAAGGTGGGCTTTTTTTTTTTTTTTTTTTTGGGCAGAGAACCGATCGGTATTAGTTTATTAACAACCTAGATATATTTTACATTGGACTTTTCTTCGGGTAGAACTAAAGTCAGATGAGGCCCAAACTTGGGGCTTAGCCCTTTAAAAGCCCACACAGCAATAAGCGACGTCGTCTCGTTTTTTCCGCTTCAGCCACACATTCATCATCTCAAGAGCACCTCACGCTCGCTCTTTTCTTCGTCTTCCCCTTCTTCTTCTTCTTCATTTATAATTTTGGACAGCATGAACTCGTTGATTTCTTCTTCTCTCTGCAACTGCTACATTTCAAAGCTACCATTGACGCAAACAACACTCAGATATACATATAGACATAGTTTTTGCAACATCCAGTTACCAACCAAGAACTTGAAAATAAGAGCTAATACAAATGAAGTGGATACACAGATAACAATGGAAGAATCCCAAGGAGACGTACTAAAACCAGAACAACAACAACAACAACCAAAAGTCTCTGCTCCAGCACTAGACAAAGACCTCAAAAAGGTTGGTCCATATTTGAGTTCTAAAAGAAGAATGCTTAGAGTTTAATTTTTCGCTCCTACAGGAATATAATTCATAAGCCTATAAATTTAGTGCAGGCTGTTCAAAAGACAGCAGCAACCTTTGCACCAAGAGCTTCCACAAAAACAAAAAATCCAGCTGTACCAGGGACTGCATTATACACCGTTTTTGAAGTTCAAGGATATACTTCAATGTTGCTAGGTGGAGCACTTTCTTTCAATCTCATTTTTCCATCAAATGAACCTGACATCTGGAGATTAATGGGGATGTGGTCTATTTGGATGTTTAGTAAGTCATGCTTCTTTCCCTCTAAAGATTATGGCATGCACAGGAAGCCAAATCCTTAATAAGTAAAATTCACCCTTAATAATAGAAGTAAAATTTTAAGTCGCGAGCCAAATCCTTGAATACTGAACTATTAACGCAAGGGGACTCCCTTGGTTTTTCTTACGTATCAAGTTTATCACATATGCTATGTTTTGAAATGCTCTGGTTTAATGCTGTTTGTGTTGTTTCCTTATAAGATGAACAAATGGCCCACATGCCATACAGATACTTCATGATTTTTAGTTAGAAAACCGTAAGGAGGCTAAGAATATGTAATGCTTATTCTGTGCAGCAATTCCTTCACTACGTGCTAGGGACTGCTCCAACAAGGAGAAAGAGGCACTTAACTACCTATTTTTGCTCATTCCTTTGCTCAACGTTATAATCCCCTTCTTTTGGAAATCCTTTGCCGTTGTCTGGTCTGCTGATACAATAGCCTTCTTCGGAATGTATGCGTGGAAGGTATTCTTGTTACTTCAACAACGTCAAAGTTTGATACTTATGTTGATTTTTTCTTCCTTGATGATTTGATGCCTACATTGAAATGTATGCTCCTGCAGTTGGGATGGCTACAGAGAACAGAGTAATAACTCACTCAGGACTTGATTGGCCTAAAGGGACCTGTGTGCAACTGGTTCTTGATCCTATCACCTACGATGTTGGTCAAATGAAATATTTCTTCAAGCCAAGAATTGCAATTCACTGTAGCCAGCAACATGATTGACTCTTGTTAGCACATAAAAAGAAATTGCCTTTCTCATTTAGGTCAGCAATGGCAATTCTGAGTCAAAAGAAACGTTACATGATTGCTTCTTTACATGCTTGTTTGGAATGGACGACACGTACACAGTATGAAGTTCATTGTACTTCAAAAAATCACTTGTAATGGCTTATTGCACTGTTTTGAATAATCACTGTTCAGCATGTGGCAAATTACATGTTTATTTCTTGAAGGCATCAATCATTTCCTTATTTCTTATTGGTTTTCTTCTCTCTTTCCCTTTTTTGTCCTTTTAATTTGGTGAAAAAGTACTGTAATAGCATTCAATATCTTAAAACCATATGGGCATTATGTTGTGGTAGTGGGGATGCTGCTGCTAAAATGATAAGCATGACATTGGAGGTGGTGACAGAAGAACCTCTAAAATTAAAATTCTCAAGGCATTGGAATTTCTAGTTTCAATCACCACTCATTTTGATGCGCATTTGTCAACTCAGTTGTCTACTTTATGTTCCGATTTCAAGTAATACTTTCCAGATTATTCTCTTTAGCATGACGTGGGCATCAAAGATATAAAAATAAACTACGAGCACGAAATGAACGTCAAACAAAGTTTTATGTATGCCTATGAATGTAATCCACTAAACAACACCAGAACATAAAATGAAACCCCAGTGAAAAAGGAATATTCAAAATTTTAGATTAAAAGTTTGAAAATGTTTTTTTACATACAAGATCCATGCATTGCTAGAGGAAAATAATCTTAGTACAGAAAAATGGTGAACTCAACTAGTATTTTCGGTTGACATTATCATATCTACTTACACCTATCAGCATCCCTTCTCATTTTCTAAACAAAATCTGAACGCTGAGCCAAAGAGCGCCTGTACCCTCAATATTCGTTCCACTGAAGTCCAGCTGCAAAAACAGATCCCAATCTTCTAAATAATCATTCGTAGTAGAAGCAAACTTTACACATAACAGAACATAAAAGAAAAGAATGAAACTGCAGATCAACATACAAATCTAGCTACCCATAACTGAGATTAATTTAAGTGCACAGACCACAGAGAAATCCTACAAACTACAACACTAAAGGCTATGCCAAGTAAAACCTTGTATGTTACTGAAATCATAAGTTACAGAAACAGCATTACTTGTCCTAGCCTTTCATACATTCCTCCCTTCTTACATGCAGAAGTAGTGAGCCAAAAAGAAAAAAAACAAGTCTAACTGCATTTTGCATAGCTCCTCTTCAAATTGAAAGATTATATTCCCCCTCCACACAATAATTCACTAATGAACATTCATTTGCTTATACAGTGTCCGATTGTTTGCCCACCATACTCCACCTACACACTATAGAGTTTGTTAACAAATAAAGTTCTGTCATGCAGCTTTCACATCCTCACAAGAACCTAATATGCTTAAGCAAAATTATGCTAAGCATATTTATTGACCAGCCACTACTATTCCCCTTTATTGTCCAGCTTCAAATGATTCATGAACCAAACCTTTATATTATAATCAATCACACATTAATCAGCCATGCAATGTAATAATCAAGCACATAATCTGTCTATCAATAAATAAGGTATTTTCATGTGAAATAATATGTACTAATAGGCAATGAAGAAAAATAAATAGGCCCAAGAGGTTTCTATCCACCAGATTTTAATCCATTCTACATAAACATATAAATGAAATCCCCAATGATTTAAAATGCTTCAAAAAAAAAAAAAAAAAAGAGAGAAATAGAGAGAGATAAAACTCTTACCTATAAACTATATCTACTCTAGATGAAAATCCCAGAGAGCCAAGATTCTCCACAGTAACCACTGCCTAAAGCTGATTCATTATCCTATAAGTGCTCATCTTCACTGTCCTCATCATATTCAGAATCAGACTCATCGCTCCTTGGTTCCACAAGAGTATTCATGTCAAACGATGGCATTTCCATCTCCTCTATGTCAAAGGTCTCATAGTCCATTCTTTCCTTAAACTTCTCATCAGTACAGTTAAGAAACCATGAAAGTGAACATTTCAAACCCTTCTTTGCAACCCTTTTATGTCTTGGCTTTATAGTAGACTCAAGGCCATATGTAAAGAATGCTGGGAAAGTAACCAAATCATCCAAAGGTCTTTCCATCTCCATTTTAAAGTAATCAAAGCTAAGTTTCATAATGTCAATGTTCAGCGCAAGCACCTGAGGACATCCCACAACCATCTCTCTCACTTGCTGCAAGGAGAACCCACATTCCTTGAGGAAGTCCACATGCCTCACAATAGGCGTTCTATTAAGACTAACGACTTGTGGCATCTTCTCCACAACTCTGGCAAATTCCTCAGGACCTAACTCGATAACTGAATTAAGCAAACTCTTTTGACCAAGAAGCTTTGGCTTCAGGTCGATCCCTAGAATCTCAGGATATTGTGCTACCACCGAAGGAAGTGAGGTTCTTCTTACATTAAACTCTATAAGGGATTCGACATTTGGTTTGACCAAGTCCTCTAATCCAAACCCAAGGATGTGTGGCCGCTTCTCTATCAATCTAGCTACAGCTAGTCGTGGTATACCTAAACTTTCAAGATATTCCACAAAAGGTTTGATCACCCGGCCTACTCGCATCCCCAAAATCTCTGGGTATCTAGTTAAAGTGCCTCCAATTTCTCTTCTTGCCACCCCAATTCCAACCAGATAAGCGACTGATGTGCTCATAGTCCCTTCAAGCTTGAACCCCAGAACTTCTGGGTATCTGTCAAGCACCTGAGGAATATCATTTGGCTTGATATCCATCCCTTGAAGATATTTGACCACTGGAGCAAGGTCTACAACAACACTGGCGTGTAGGACTTGCGGGTATCTTCTTAAAAACTCAGTGAAAGAGGATTTCCTAACACCCAATTTGCCAAGATAGTCAAGAACAGGAATCATGTTCTTTTTCACGCTGCAACCAAGAACAAGTGGATAGTTGTTAATATCTTCAATTGTGAGACCCAATTGGTGGAGGAAATCCACACGTTCCCTCATAACCTCAACTGTGACAGGAAGTTCCAACCCATCAAGTTCATCAGGAACAATACCAATATTTCGCAGAAACTCATAAACCCTGGCACGATTTGATACCTTCTCATTCTTCATATCTAACAAACTAGGACGAGAATATGCAGATGAGGAACGTCCTTGCTTCTGACCCAAACGAACATTATTCATCTTGGTCACAGATGAATCCACAGAGCTAGATGTGAAAGTTCTCTCAGCAATAGAACACTTGAATTTTGTAATCAAGCCACTCCTTTTCATGTGGTTGCTAGAAATCCCAATATGTGTCACAGATTTCAACTGAAGTTTACGATATATGACAATGGGTAAATCTGGATGTACAAGCAAAAAACTGGGTCTAGTAATGCCAGCATAATAGCTCCCAACCTTCATTATGTGTTTCTTGAAAAATCTACACAGAGAGATACATCATTGAAGATTATGATAAGTAAATTGATGATATTTTCTAGCCAACATAAATAATTAAGCAGAAGACCAAATTTGAGCTCTGTTCTATAAACAATAACAAAATAGTTTACAACATAATAGCATTCTAGCAGATATTAATTACCAGATTCTTTTCTAGGTTTTGCTTCTATTGATAACACTACCGTACATGAAAGTTTGGCATATTGACATGATAAGCTCGCAGTTTGTTATTAATCCTTGCATACAACAATAACATTACTGAATTTCTTATTCTTAAATCAAGTCTTCAAGTCTCAGCATTGCCAATGGGATCATATGAAATAGATGATCGGAAAACAGTGATAAGCATTTTGGTCATCAGGCAAGGATTTTTAGCTAGCAGAAATGATACAGGATAACATACAGAAAAGAAATTTAAAAAGCAACAGATTCCGAAAACCCAGATTGGATTCTCGTAAATCCTACAGGAATGGAAAACCTACAAGTCAGTTTGAGTTAGCAAAAGAAGTTTCATTAATAAAAGAAACCTTTAGTCCTGTTAACACTTTCTCAGCAACTAAACCAAGCTTATATTCTCACACACTAAAAATGAAGGAACGACAAGTTCAAAAATTTAAGGTTAAGACAACATGAAAACTAACATTTAGATGCTTTCTTTAGCTCATTTCATCTTCTCAGCAATCGGCGACGCAAGAGACAAAAACACACAAGAACAAGAGCTGGAATAAAATTCTCAATCTTTCAGCTATTTAATTTGAGAGTTAAGAGAAGAAGAAGAAGACTAATGACCTGAAGGCGAAATTAGCGAGAGAGAGAGAGAGAGAGAGAGGGATGCTGGCAGGCAGAGGTCTAGCTTAGGAGTGGGAGAGAAGGGTAAGATTTTGGGGTCACCAATGGCTATGGCTTCCTGTCTTTAATTTTCCTTGTTAGTTTCATAAAAATGATTTCTTTTGCAAACTAGCCCCGTGGATTATGTAAATTGTCCTGCGTACCCTTTCTATTTGCCTTTTCTTCAATGATACCCCTCCTTTTAACATCTCAAAGTATAATTTTTGTAAAGTGTTTGATTTAATTATAATCTAAAATTCATTTCATTACAAAAAAAAAATTCTCATAAAATTTATTTATAAATAAATTTCTATATTCAGTATGCTATAAAATAAAAATAAAATTCATTTCAAATTAAATGAATTTTATATTTGATATAAATATGTAATAAAACATTTTTATTTTTCATAAAAATATTTTAATATTATTTTTTAAAAACTATTATAAAAAAATAAATAAATAAAAAATGACAAAAATAAAAAAAAGAAGAGACAATATAAATAGAATAAAGAAATAGGAGAGACAATGGGAAAAAATAAAAAAGAGAGTGAAAAATATTTTAATTAAAAATATTTTTATCATAATTAAAAATTATAACTTTAAATTTTATTTCAAAATTCTACACTTAATAAATTTATTTTAATTATAACAATTTAAAGGATTTAATAAAATATATCAAACACATAAAATGTGGAGTTATAAATTAATTTCATTAAAACTATAGAATTCATTTATGTCAAACACACCATCAGTATCTGTATTAGTTGAGTTGAGCAATTTGAATTAAATTATTTTAAACATCGAGTAAAACAACACATATTATAAATTATTCGTTAGGTTAAGAAATTAATTTTAATAAATTATTAAAAATTTAAATTTCATATTAACTTTTAATTTTAAATATTTTTTAAAAACTAATATTGTGAAAAAAAAAATACTACTTTCAAAGTTGTTCCATCAGTTGGATCTCACTCAAGTTAATTAGATTGTTGTTTTAAATAAATGATTTCAAGTCAAGTAAATCTATAAAAAAAAATGAAATAAATGGTATTAAGGTTGACAATTTTAAGAATTGAGTGTAAATTTGCTATCTCCTATAATCGGATTAAGCTAGTCCAAAACTTGATATGTTCGACTAATTACTTTGAATTGAGTCTTATATAGATTTCAATTAAAATTTTGAGCTATATTAAATTAGGGTTAAGATTAAACTGTTATAAAATTATTTTGAATAGTGTAAATAATGTAGAAGTATCATGATTTATTAGGTGTATATTATTGCAATTTTGATTTCTAGCATGAATGATTATATATTCTAGTAATTAGCAAATTCAATTGATTCATTTTGTGGCAATGTATATCAAATAATTAATTTAAAAATTAATTAGATGAATTAATTATTTTATTTTATTACAAAAAAGGCTAGCCCAAAGCTCGACCCAAAACTGACAATAGATCTCGAGCTCAACTAGAAGTTGGGACTAAAACTGGGCTCTGCTACATTCATAGAGTTTAGGCTAATCTCAGGGCCAGCCCATTTAGGTGTGACTTTGATTGAAAATACAGCGACTGGGCGTGGAAGAAGCAAGAAAAATGAATTTCTTTTCAAGTTTGTTACTTCTAAGTTTGCTCCTATTCTCTACAGTAACCACCACCATAGCTTCCTCCACTCCAGATCCTCGATCAGTGGTGAGTTTTAGCATATTATTAGAGGAATGATTGAATGCGTTATTGTGGGCGTTCTCTGAAATTTCTAATACAGGACTGCCACTGGTGAGACATGCCAGCGAGCTTCCTCAGGATAGTTATGGGGGGGAGGTGGGCGGGGTTTGTCTCATATTACTATTGCTGGTTCTGTGTTGCATGGCATGAAAGAGGTAACTAACTATGCCAATTCCAATATAAGTAACTAATTCTTATGTTATATATTTATGATTTGTGGGAAATCCAATTTGGTTTTCAAGTGGAATTTTGTGGAATATTTTGTGGGTTTGATAGGTGGAGGTGTGGCTTCAAACATTCTCTCCAGGCTCCCACACGCCTATCCATAGACACCCGTGTGAAGAGGTTTTCGTTGTCTTGAAGGAAGTGGCGCTCTCTATCTGGCCTCAGATTCACATATGTACCCTGGAAAGCCACAGGAGCATTTCATCTTCTCCAATTCCACATTTCATATCCCTGTCAATGATGCTCACCAGGTTAACAGTTTTAATCTAATTGGTTTTGGATAAGGTATGAAATTTGTTGGTGTTGGTACTTATAGAATGTGCTGTCTAAGTGTAATTAGTTTAATGAAGATAACCAAGTAAAATTTTGGCCCCACAAGGGACATCTACCAAACTTACGTTGACCAATCTCAGTCCAAATATTTCGATTCTTTCATTGTTTCTGCATCCTTGAAACGTATGGATAATAATGTCATCTGAAATGCTACATTGTTCACACTTTCAAGTTGCTGATTATCTTTGCTCAAGACACTTGGAAATAAACATTTGAATCTTTGAAGGAACACAAATTTGCAGCCAAATGCAACACCGAACTTATTTTAAAGTTTTCAGTAAATAATTATTCATCTCCATATTTGCGTTGCCTTTGATATCCTGGGATGTCATTTTATATCCATGTCTTTATCCAGACCTGTGATTCTTCACTTGATATGTTAAAATAGCTTCATGGCATAGTGCAAAACAGGCTATGTCCATCCAGATGAGGTTGTTATTTTTTTAGGCGTCTTTTACTGTTTATGTGACTGCAATTTAACTCAAGACCCCAGTACAGTCCACATGGCCCTAGCTGATTGACCAAGTTATTTCTCTTATTGCTGATGTGTCTACTATTTTATGTACTGAAGGTTTTAGTCGTTCTTTTTCTTATTCATTTTTGGCCCCATGTATAGTGATCCAAGCTATTGTAATTTGTTTTCTTATCATATTCAGATCTGGAACACAGATGAACACGAGGATCTCCAATTGCTTGTTGTAATATATCGCCCACCATCAAAGTATATGCAATAACTCTTCTTCCATCATCCTAGACTTAAATATCTTTTTCTGTTTTGTTATCACAATGAATTTTGTGGCTAGTTCTAAATTTGATCTTTCTATATGTTTGTTGGTTGAGCATTTGCATTTCTAGCAACTATCATGCAAGCTTTTAAAACATGTCTCCCTTCTCTTGCTCTTGAATCTGGACAGGTTTGAATGTTGTAGTTAATGTTTGTTACCATAGCAATTGTTCATTAACTCTGGTTCATCTCATCTCATAATATATTGGTGCTGTCTTTAGCTTTAACTTTCATATTTCTGTATTTGGCAGATATGGTATGATGGTACCTTTCATAATTTATCTCCACATATATGGAAGAGGATAAATCTTAAATCTTATTGTTCCAAAGAAAAAGCACCTTTCATATTTGATATCCACTGATATAGGTAAGAATAAACCTTCAGTTTTATCATTCCACATCCATTCTCACAAAGCATGAACATCAGGAGATGGAAGTTCACTTGATAAACTGAAGCTCAACTGCCATTAAACTCCGCATTGGCACCTCCTACGTGGAAAAAAAAAGATTGCATTCTAGTATTGCTCTTTCAATCACATATGCCTGGAAAATGTTTTAAGTCCTTTTGCTATAGGTTCAGGGAATCTTTCTTCTGTTAACATTTCATGTCATGTTACAATTTTGAAACATCAGTTTTTGTGATTAAGATAGTGTGGAAATATGCCCATCTTGTGATGGGTTCTTGCATTGTACGATATGCTCATCATCTGATAAATTAATCTAGGAACTCATTTTCACTATTTATCTCCAATATTTGTTACCTTAATCAGATACTGTTTGCCAGTCAGTTTGTAATGTAATAGTTCTATGCAGTAATACCACTTTGGGTGTACATGCTGATACAAAAGTTTTTGGTTTGAGTTTTTTGTAAGGGGAAGCATCCAATTTATAGTGCAAGTGAAAGACTATATATGGTAACCCTTTCCAAAGCTTTTCATGCAAAAAATCTGGTGTCCCTTTTTTGTGATTGTTCTTGAGATATCCTGTCTCTTGGTCTCTCTATTATTCTCAGCTTTAGTTTTCTATACTTTCCAGGTTCATATATGATGATTGGTACATGCCCCATGCTGCATCAAGATTAAAGTTTCCCTACTACTGGGATGAACAGTGTCTTCATTTTGAACCACCTCCAAAAGATGAGCTCTAATCACAAGCCACACCTGTGCATATTGTTTTGTGAACTGACAAATACTTTGATGTAAAAGTTTCTTACCAAAGAGCCGAATAGGGGAGACTTCTTCCCTTGTATAATGACATAAACTGAGAATGGTAACATGTATATTCTGAAAATTCTACAGGATGGACAGGTGCATGACGGACAAATTTCATGTCTTAAATTCTACCGCTTCATCCTCAATTTTTTTTGGTATGAATTCGCATTTTGAACTTTGTCCTTTATACCCTTGAGGAGTGACGAGTTCTTTTTTTCAAGGAAGATGATAATGCCAAATAGGGATGAAGAGTACCTAGTAATTCCCACTCCGCAATTCTTGAATGAGATTGTCCTAACCTAATGGGATGTCTTCAACTCTGAATGATCATCGTTAAAAACATCAACTCATATTAGGGTTTTGGGTTCTCATTCTGATCATGTTTTACTGAAAGCACTTGTTATAAATAGTGTATCACTTACCCCTAGCTGGCTAGTTCCATATTTTGATAGCTGATAGTACACATTAAGTTCCTGGAGAGAGTTCTGCCATATGCTAAACCAATAGCAAATATTTAGCGATGCAAAATGATGGCCTCACAATCAACATGGCCCATGCAAGTAAACAGCCAAACGAATATAGTTTGGTAAAAAACAATTTCGATGAAAGCACTTCTATTAATTGTGCTAAACTATCATTTCCAGCTGCAGCAGATACACGAGAGTTTCAGTATGTGAGACAACCCAATAAAAGCCTGGTTCACAAATGAAGACCAACTTCATCTCTTCTTTTTGGTCAAAGAACTTTGCCGTTCAGCTTCTTTCTCTGCTACCAAAACATGGAACTCTGAACCAAGCATCTCATCTATACCAAGATTCAATGCGTTACTTAAGTTACGAGTCTCTGATATCACTTCTAAAGTTAAAGTGAAGCCAAATGTTGACTATACACGAACAGCATTTGCAATATGGAAATGTTTTGCCTTGTCTCTAGTGCTATATCTTCAGAAACCCTATTGGATTTTGTGTTTTGTTCTTCAGAATTGTTTGCTTGATCTTCTGCCAAACTGTCTCGGGTATCAACATGCTCGCCGACCCATATGAATCCATTACATCCAAGTACCAAGTCAACCTCATATTGTACTAGATGATGGAAATGCTGTTTTTGCCTTTTACTAGATAAGAAGGGACTGTCAGCAATTGACCCTTCTCGAGCTGTAACATAATTTGTGTAAGTAACAAGATTAATGCATGTTGCACATATAATGAGAATGCCTAGGAGTTTTGACATGGCAGTACTGAAAAATCAAGTCTAGAAGAAAACATATAAAGTACATAAAATGAAAGTTAAATTTAGATTGTGCCAATTACGGAGTCAGGTAAATGAACCAGTAGCACTTCTGCAACATCATTTCATGAAGAATCAAGAAAAAATAACAATAACATAATAAGAGGATAACTAAGAGCATCTAGAGTGTCGTTCTCTTTATTGTATTTTAAAATAGGTAAATTGTTGCAAAAAACAGTTATTATATATGTTTATTACTGTAAAAAGAGTCTTTCTCTTCCCATTTTTTTCGATATTTTCATTTGTACAATTGTTCTTCAACTACATATCCTGTTGTAGGATATTTAAGATGAGTTTCCTCTCCTATTTTTTTGATATCTTCATTTTTACTGCTGTTCTTTTCTATTCCTTCTTTTCTCAACTGCTCTCATATTGAATTATATTGAGGTTTTGAGCTGAGTTCTGTGGTTTCTATTGGAAGTAATATCTCGATTAATTTTTCTCACACTTCAGTCAAATGAGGAACAAAATAAAAGAGAAGCAGAGAAAGGTGGCAGATCAATTAGGTAACTGCCACCAATAATCTTTTATTCTTTTAGCTTGTACAGGGTTATGCTATTATTCACTTCTTGATTCTTCTTAGGTACATTCTCAAACATTGCATGTATCTAGAGAAGTTTGAACAGGGAAAGAACAACATATAAAAAGAAGTTCACAAGTATATCAAACCTTTCCATACTTCTGACTTCTTGCTTGCAGTTGTAAACTGCCATCATTCTGAAAATTACAAACTTCAGCCTGAAAAATGAAATTACATATAACTCCTAATAGTAAATAATGCATTCATTCTGCCTTCATGTTGCCATATTAGATATAACAGAACATCAAGACAAATAAAGGAGGAAAATGTGGCATTGGACTTACACAAATAACATCATTCTCCTCAAAAACATTACGCATGTTGAGTTCATCCACAGCAGTTCTCCACCTCTACCAATCAAAATTTTGAAGGTTGCACATATTTAGTCGAAAAAAGTAAAAACCCACTCAAGTTCTTCAATATAAACACATACAGCAGAAGTTCCATTCTTCGTACAAGAGTTTTCTGATCATGAAAAGTTAAAATACAAGTGACATTTTGCATGGTGCAATAGTATTAGGAGCACAACCAAAAGGCTGCAAGTTCAAGATTCAAGAAGAGCCACTTCATTCAAAAAATGCTGAATTATAGGTGCAGACTATATTACTTCTCTGAATTGCTTAATACAGAAGAAATACTCTAAATGACAAGCTGCAACAATCCTAACCACATTCGTTTTATGAAATCCAAACTAAACAAAGAATAAGTTTATGACTCATGAAATGCCAAAGCAGCAACGATAAAAGTATAATCATCACAAACCCATATCCTCTTGAACTTTATGTGCAAGCCACAACTAAATTGAAAGTAGTCAAGCAGTTACGTAATTCCATTATTTTTTTAACCACTGCCGATGCAACATTTGGAATTGAATTAAAAATATACACAGGTAGATGCAGCCTTCCCCTTTTTTGAGCAATATGCCCTACTTCTAACTGCAACAATATCTAAGTCATGAAGCACGCCTGATGGTGCAAAATGAAATTTATAAAACAGTACCAACTGACTCTGATATAATTTTCTAATGGTTGCTCGATGCTCCAATTCAAAGATAAGACAAAGAGCATCTATAGCATGCACCTGCTCTTGGCCAGGTATTTTAAGCTCATGCAGATTTATCTGCAAATGATTAGCTTAGAGTGCCCATACGACTAAATTCAGCAGTCTTCAAGTAGAAAATAGACTAATTGACAATAAAAAGCATAGAATGCTATCTATGTTAAGAGCGGTCAAGGTCCATAGATTTTGTAGGAACCCAGATGGTACCACCACAATCCCAAAATTTCAGATTCCAACACAGAAATGATGATGACAATAATAATAATGTTGTTGTTGTTATTATTATTATTAAAAAAACACTATGGTAGTTTCCTGCTTTTCACTATTGGTAATTAGAAAAAGCTTTAGGTTGTGTAGTTTTGCTATCCTTCATCTGGTCCTTCAATTTTAGATAAGGCTTTTTTTCCTCCCTCCAATAGTCAAAATATGTTACTACCATGTACACAGATACTTATTTATTCTCTGATGTTTTCCAATATGGCCCTCAGCACATTGCACAATGAAAAATTGCACGCATCATAATGTGAAAGCATAGACAACAACTTGCATTTAGAGAACTATGGTGGAATATATATTTGATAATTGAATACCATCAGGCAAGTTCATTGAAGAAAGCATTAAAACAGCATCTTGGTTGAAATTGATTTCCAGTTTCCAACGCTTTTGGGCAACCTGGACAGTGAGAAATAGTTTGATAAACATTAATGAAAAACACTTCAGTGAAGCAAATGCAACCATCTTCTAAATTTTAGGATGAAAAAATTAAGTTTGTAGAAATAAAATTTCAAGTGAAAGTAAAACCAGTTTCCATTCTGACTATTGAATTGCAATAATGATTGACTCTCAAACAAAGAGGGATTATAAATAAACATGATTAATACATAATAGGAGTTATGGCACTGAGATAAGAAGCAATTGCTATAACACTTTAATATACCGGAATTGGAGGTCAAAGCATTTGATCGCACCAACCATGACTGAAAACAATCACATCCCAATATTTGTGTGGCTATCCACTGCCAACTACTTCGTATCACCTACTTTTCTATTCATCAAATCCGGTCTTTTAACTTAGAATGATACCGAATAGTGTTTAAACCCTACAACTGGCACCAAAAAAGCACTAAAACGGTGTTTTTGGGACATAGTAAGAGATTAGGCACATTCAAATTACCTCAACAACGCGTCCCACTATGCTATCTCCAATCTCCGGCTTGGACCTACAATCAACAACAGCATTTGATTTATCATAAAATTCAATACAAAAAAAATAAGCAACAAAAAAACATAAAATTTGAAATCACAAGCACCTGGCGCGTAAAGAGCGTACATAGACAAGCACATTAACGCACTCCACCACACCACATACCGTCGCCACCACTTCACCGTCCCGTTCTGTCGTTCCATGTGTCCCCTTCAATTTGGCACCAAAACAAAATTACTCAACAGAGAAATTGAAATATATATATACAAGAGATTACAATGAAATGATAAGCTAGGGTTTGAGGATGTACTTGAGAATGCTGTCTTCGAGGCTGAAGGGATGCTATCAGCGACGGTTACCGAAGCATCGGAGTTGACTTTAGCATGCAAGGATTCGAGCTGTTGCAGCGCTCTTTGTAATCTTATCTTCTGCGTTTAATTCATCGATAGCCGTATTCCTCTCATCTTTCCTTCATTGACTACAAGATGAAAGAAAAAGCCTTAAACCCTACAGCTGCTGCTCCCCACCACTGCTCGGCACTCCAAATTAGCTTTGTGCTAATCGTTAAACCCTGCAATTTAAAATTTGAGATGGGCTTTAAGTTGGGCCTCAGTTTGTTTTTCTCATAGCCTTTGCGGACTTTGCCTTCCCGCAAAGGCTATCTGTCATTCTTTATTTTTCTTTTAAGATGAATTCCCAATATCACCCAAGCATTATTATATATAGAATAAAATTTTAAATTATAAATGCAATTTATTAATTATTTTATAATAATTTGTATTTGTTTTTTTAAATAATAATTATTTACGATTTTAAAATTATAAATAATTATATACATTGATAAAATTTTATTTAAATATTTTGAAAATATATATATATATATATATATATATATATATATATATATATATATATATATTTCAAATAATTCATGAAAACATTAAGTTATGCTTTTTTTTAAGACGTGAAAATATTACCCTAATTTGAGAACAAGAAAAAAGAAGGATGTAAATTCACTAGTTTTTTTTTTTTTTTTTTTTTAATTTAAAGGTCCTTCTAAATTGTAGAGACTATTCTATCCTAACACTCCTTTTAAGTGAATTTATGTGAAGCGAAGCTCACTCCA
Organism: Omphalea diandra; assembly: GCA_949677035.1. Lineage (NCBI taxonomy): Eukaryota > Viridiplantae > Streptophyta > Magnoliopsida > Malpighiales > Euphorbiaceae > Omphalea > Omphalea diandra. Next base: position 2,669 of record CATIWR010245850.1, on the reverse strand, counting down.
ATGAAGAGTTGAGTTTTCATAGTTACATTGCATTTATTTATTTTGGGAGAATTAAAAATTTGGTGTATGTACTTTTATTTTTTTTATTTTGGTGTCTAAATAATTTTTTTATTCAGTCAAATATTTGAACAAAATTAATTACTATTAATATGGTGTTTTGAGTTATTTTTCACTTACTTAAATAATGAATAAATAAAATGGGTCTCAATCTGATATTATATAAGATGTCACGTCAGCATTATAAATGAAAATTAAACTAAAAAGATGAAAATATTTTTATTTAATTTATTGACCATCAAAATATATCACTTTAATTTTGTTTTATGATAAATAACCTAACTTTATCTTCGATTCAATTCTAATAATTTAAAATCAAAAGAAAAATAGAAAAAATGAGACAATTGTGTTCAAAAGAAAAAAAAAAAAAAGGAAACTATTGCTATAAGAAAAAAAAAATGAAGTAAACAATTTGAAAACGAGAAGAATGTTATGAAGATATTTGAATTAAATATGGCATTTGAAATGGTTAATAAATTAAATAAAGATATTTTCATCTATTAATTTAATTTTTATATACAGTCACTGATGTTGCATACTATTTGATATCATATTGAAACTCATTTTACTTATTATTTAGACAAGTGAAAAACGACTAAAAACACTATATTGATAATAATTATTTTCGTTTAGACACATAATTGAATAAAAAAATTATTTAAATATCAAAAATAGAAAAAAATTGAAAGTATAAATACCAAATTTGTAATTATCCCATTTATTTTAAATATAACTAGATTAGTCACATGCGATGCTCTAGTTCATTGCTCAGTCTCATTCAACAATCAGAGTTTCCCTATTTCAACGATAACAACTTTAGAACACTTCAATACAATTGATATTACAGTCGAAAGAATGGCTAACGAATCATACAAAAAGTGTATGTACCCAAAAAAAAAAACCATACAAAATGTGGTGCACATATGATGATGATATGCTACACATTATCAAGAAAAGGACCAGGGGGGAAAGAGAGCAGATTTGGACAGTGGACTTCTGATTTCTCAAAACTTTGCTTGGCTGTTGCAATGTTACCTTTTGCTTGAAATAGGATTCTGTTCTCCAGGCCAAAGTTATTAAGAAAGGTCAGACTCAGGTCTTAGTTTTCATGTTTATCCAACCAAACCTATTTCTGCTAAGTGCTAACTTTGAGGCTGTTGAAAATTTGAAATGGCAGAGAAAGAAAATACTGTTGCAATATCTTTATTCCATGCCATCATCATATGCTCTGGATTTAGCTATTGAAAACCAAGTCTATTATTAGCCTGACCTGGCCATATTCAAATTCAACCATACAGCCCAGAAAACATAATTCTTAGTTGCTTCACCACCGAACTTTAAAAATAGAGTTACTAAACCAATTTTCAATATTCAGGAAGGAAATTAACCAACACATCAAATATACCCCTATCACGGAGACCATAGCACAACACATTTGGAAAACCACCCAGCCATTGACTGAGACTCTGAAACTGAACATAACCAAATTGACCTAAAAAAGGTGAAAAAGATTAGAAATTAAAACTATGTTTTTGACATTAAAATAGGAGAAAAAAATATGGAAATTGAAATATTTTTCTTTATTCCTAGATGGTAATACATTAGAAACAAGTCATTACAGCAAAACATTTCCAAGATTATGGAGAGGTGTCTTGCCTTGCCTCTTTTATTACAAGAGAAACACAAATTCCCATCCGAGGAATGTTCTCTTCCTCACAATCTCACTAACCTTTCTCCTTCCTTTTTTGTGCATCAATCATTAGTTGTCCTAAACCATCTCTTGACCAGCCTAGCAACAATGGCAGCTCCTACTCTTCTCTTCTAATCCCTTCCTTCCCGTTACCCCATTTTAGGACAGGATGGCCGCTTGCACCACTCTCCCTTTTCTCATTGGCCTCCTGTCTCTTCCCATCTTCTTCACCAATCTTGCATCCACCACATCCTCCTCCTCTTATGGAGGAATCCGCCTTGGCATTATTCGAAAACCTTCCATCTCCTCCTTCCGGGAAGCCCCGGCTTTTCGCAATGGAAATTCATGTGGAACAGAAAGAATCCATATAACCATGACTCTGGATGCCAATTACCTTAGAGGCACCATGGCTGCAGTCTTATCTGTCCTTCAGCATTCTTCTTGCCCTGAAAACGTTGTGTTTCACTTCCTATGGGCATGTTTCGAGTCGGATGTCTTTTCCAACATCAAGTCCACATTTCCTTATCTTAACTTCAAATTCTACCGCTTTGAATCTAACCGCGTTCGTGGGAAGATAGCGAAATCAATACGTCAAGCACTAGACCAACCTTTGAACTATGCAAGAATTTATCTTGCTGATATATTACCACAAGAAGTTAAACGTGTGATTTATCTAGACTCTGATCTTGTTGTTGTTGATGATATTGCAAGATTATGGGAGGTTGATTTAGAGGGCAAGGTTTTAGCTGCACCAGAATATTGTCATGCAAATTTTACCAAGTATTTCACTGACTTGTTTTGGTCTAATCCTGTTTGGTCCAAGATTTTTTATGGAAAAAGGCCATGTTATTTTAACACAGGAGTTATGATTGTAGATGTGGAGAAGTGGAGACAAGGCGGGTATACACAGAAAGTTGAGAAA
>CATIWR010245849.1:0-31627 GCA_949677035.1 Omphalea diandra | reverse complement strand
CCCAAATAATTACAATTCCTTGTCCAGATACAGATATAAAACATACGATACAAAAGGGCAAAGCAATGATTACTTAAAATGTCTGTTATGATAGATGTACCAAAATAAAGAACTTGTTTATTTTATTTTAATTATATATTTTGGGTGTGTGGGGGTTTGGTGCTGGAAACAGTGGAAAAAGAACCAAAAATTTAATAAGAATCAGCTTCAATATGAATAACCTTGGGGTGGCAAATGTCAACACAGATCTACTTAAGGGATAGACTACATTTCCCTAGGATGAATTATATAGCTTCATCTAGTCAGCATTGTTTAGCAGTTCTTTACATACTACCATGGGCATCAAGCAAAATGTTTCATGTTCATACTGTCATGGGTTAAACAAATAAGGAATTTGATGAAGCAAATAAGTTTATCATGAGAAAATAATTGGGCAGTTTATTTATATCAATATCAAAGATATGGAAGTTCTTAAGAAAGGAAACTATTGTCCCAGTTATGAATAATGCTCCAAATTTTGCAATTTCTCACACAAATCACTAGCAAGAAGAAGGCTGCATACCACATCTGTGCTTTCTAGCTGAAGATGCAATGAGCTCTGTGACTTTCTTTGGGCCAGCTTGTACATTATCAAGATGTTTTTTCTGAGTTCTTGAAATCCTAGGACTGCCATGCTCTTTAGAAGCATTTCTGCCAGCAATTCTTTTCTTGGTTTGCATTTCCCAAAGAAGAATATCACAATCTTCAGAAGGGTATTCCTACCAGCTTGCCTTTAGCAAAGCAATTGTAAAATTGGAGATACAGAGCCCACCAGAGCGTCCTATATTCAAAATTATCAACTAATAACGGTTTGGAACCATAGTACATGGTTTATAAATAATGGAAAACATAGAATAAAACAGAACTTTATCAAGATATATATATATATATAATATAAGAACTAACAGATTATTAAGTACGGTGAAAATTCCATAGTGAGCGTGAAATTAAATATTATTGTGTGTGAAGTTTCATCACTGCTAAAATACACTAGATGAAGAAGAAAAATCATCATCAGAATCAGGGAAGGAAATAAAACTAAACTGTTAACTGAAAAAGTAAAAACTAAATAAACATTTAGCAGAATGAAACAAAATAAATCCACAAACAGGTAATAAAGCACCATTCCATGATGAGAAATATGTTTTTGCGATTTAGAATTATATAAGCTCTGGATATTCTCAATAGATTGAAAAGGTTATTAACTCAGGCAAAAAATAACAAGACGTATAAAGTACTATAAAGTAAACAAATAAGTTCCTAACAATTGGCAAGGTTTATTTAACTCCTCAGACACAAGCCAATGCTTACAACTGATAATCAGAAACTACTGAAACTGCAACATGGGCCCAAAAATTATCAAAAACTCAGTACCACACTCCATGATTTGCATTCCATCATTGCAAAAAACTTACAAAATAAGTTTTAAGCATGGAAAATATTGAAACATTCTCCCAAATATTAACAAAATCTGAATCTTATGCAAATCACATAAATTGCTGCATAACTTTTTTACAAAAAAGTCGCTTCAATAACGCTTATAACAGGAGTTTGCTTTGATAGACTGGTCACATTCATAAAATGGCTAACAGTCCAAATCTTGACCTATACAATCTGAACTAAAAGTTCACATTCAAATCCTTGAATTTTAAATTCCACATTCAAATATCAACCAAAGGTTCTTCAAACAAATTGAAGTACACAAAGCTGAGTTCCTCCCATTCAATCCCAATCCATAAAAACTAAATCACCACATCCCAAATTCCTTCAATCCCCATGTAACCAAAACAAAAAATCAACTAACCACATAGTAAGAAATATACTAATATGCAGTAATAAGTTTGGTAATCAAGTAAAGCAAATAAAACGAAATGCAGACTGAACCCTAGATTTCCACCTCAAATTCCAAAATCCACAGCAGCACATACAACTCAAAACCAGTCAAAGCCAATAAAATATAAGCAGTCACACAAAGAAAACTATACTAAACAAGCTAAAATCCAAGAACACACACACAGCTAAAACACCATAATAAATGACCACGAGCATTCAAACCTACAGCTGTAAACTTGAGCTTAAAAAATAAAACATAACGCGAGCTAAGGTCAGCAACTGCTTGCCTGAGTCAAAAATCGAGCATGAACAGATCAGAAGGTGAAGTAAATTTGACTTCAGCTGAAGAATTAAATCCAAAGCAACCACACAGATCCACTAAGTGAAGAAATTAACGAAAAGAGAAAGTGACGTAGTTGACGTAACTAAAAACCCCCTATATTTGAACAGAGGTATTGGTTTTGGGGTTTTTGTATTTTTTGAGGTTTTTTTTAATTTTTTTTCATTTTCCCTCCAAAGGATGGGACAAGAGAGGGAAATTGAAACTGGATCGAAAATTATTTTTGTATGAACAAAAGGGTCATCGTGATAATCATATAATTCTATCTTTAAAACCCAATCTTATCTTAATCTTTTTATTGGACCCTTCTAATGTACCCAGAGGACTTCAGTACCCCATGCATAATCAACCGTTGAAGAGATTTACGAATTTTCAGCCATTGACTTTAAGTAACTTGTTACCTATTGTATGGGTTAATGATTATCCTTAGATTTGTTTAGGACCGGTTGAATAGCGATTGGGTATAGCATAATAGATATTACATCTATCTGTTGTTATTAATTTGCAAAATAATTAAGAAAGATATATAGTTATATTTTATATTTTCAGTTAAATAAATTAAATTAAATTTAGAAAAATATAATAAAATAATATGAAGTTTTTACATAAATAGTTAATTAATGAAATAATTTAAAGAAAAATGAAAAATAATATCTATTATAGATGTGAGACAACTTGTAATTTATTATGATATATGAGATGCGCGTTTATTGAATGTAATGTGTATTAAAAATCATTAAATTAAAGAAGTTTAGAAGAAAATTTGTTGAAAAGTATTTTTGTCTTATATTCACTATTAGCAATTGAGATTGAAAAATAATTATAAATAAAGAGATTAAAAACGTGATGTGTATTAAAATCAACAAATTAAAGAAGTTTAAAAGAAAATTTTTAGAAAAGCATTTTGATCTTATATTAACTATGGCAATTGAGATTGAAATATAACTTCAAATAAATAGATTCTAACGATACTAATCAACTATTACTTACACCTATAAACTATATCAAATTTCTTTATAAGATAAAAGGTCCAAGTGTATTGAAAGGTTCCATATCAAATATGTTATTAACCCCTTCATTTTTTTATTAATCAATTGTTTAGAAGGGTTTTAATTTATAATAAAATAAGGCTTTTGAAAAAATTGAATAATATATTAAATATCAATTTTAACGACTGAAAATTAAGATGATTTATTGTTTTAAATATAGTTTAATTTTAAACCTTTAAACATTTTATAATTTTCATTATTATTCAGCATGAGTGTCCCTTTTTTTCATCCACTATTTGGTTTGCTAAGAAATTCTGTGTAGTTATTTTAAGATAACTTTTGACCTTGATTGAAAAAAAGAAATAAAGTCAATGAAAAACTTTAAAAAGAAATTTAGAATCACAAGTAACATCTTATAAAAATATTAATAAATAATTTAAAATATGATAATTTTTTTCAAAAATAACTTGAATGTTAACAGATTTTCTTATCGCATAGTATTACTACGGAGGAATATCAAATACTTGTACAAATATATTTTAAGTGCTCATAATATGAAATAATAATACAGTGCATGATCAATAGTTTCAACTATAGAGTTTATAATTTTTCATCGAAATTTATAATGTACAAATTTTAAAAACATGGAACCACACTCATAATTTATGATTAATTGTCAAAATTATAACACAATAAGATCTCAAACACTTATATCAATGTTTTTTAAATATTTAGAATGAAAAAATAAGATACCGCATACCATCATTACTTTCAATTATAGATTACATGCTTTTTTATCAAAATACCGCACTAATCTTAAAAATATGTAATAATATACATAATTTGAGATTGATCTCCATAATTATAATACAAAGAGATCTCATACACTTATATAAATGTTTTTATATGCTTATAATAGAAAAAATAAGATAATATATACTATTGCTATTTTTAGTCATATAGTATACACTTTTTAATCAAAAAATTTACTGCATTAGTTTTAAAAATATAGAATCATGTTCATAATCTATGATAATCAGTTTAGTCATATAATATACACTTTTTAATCAAATTATTTACTGCATTGATTTTAGTCATATAGTATACACTTTTTAATCGTAATTATAATATGAGAAGATTTTAGGGACCTGATAATTCACATGCTAATAACATGAATTGATTGGTTAACAATACATTTGAAGCTAGGGGTGCGCAAAAATCGGACCAAATTGAAAGCCGACTGAATTGATTTGGTTTGGTTCAGTTTGATTATTTAATAAATTCGGTTTGATTTGATTTTTATTTTAAAAAATTAAATTTTTGATTTTTAGTTTGATTTTTTATGTAAAAAATCAAATAAATCAAATTATTAATAAATTAAATAAATTTGAATCAAGTCATATTTAAAATACATATAATTTAATTAAATTGAATTGAATCAAATTTTTATAAATTCAATTTGGTTTGTACGCTTGTAAAATTTGATTTATTCGATTTTTCAAAAATTTTAGTTCAATTAAGTTTATAAATATAAAATTTAATTTGACTTATTTTAGTAAAAAATCGAATAAAACAAACCGAATCAACCAGTTTGCTCACCCTTATTTGAAACTATTTGGAAAAAATATCCCAAAGATCAAACTGTATTTTAGTAGGATTTCTATGCTTATTGCAGTAGTACTGAGTTAAATTTTGCATGTCATGGTTCAAAAGTCCTTCTGTCTTTCAACATAGAAATTCTTCTGTACACTGAGTTTATGGTGAATGAGTCAATCATAAAAAAAAAAAAAAATACAATACACTTGAGGTATGAAATTATGAAATTTCATGGGTAATTGTCCTTTCTACGTATTTTATAAAACTTCACGCCTCATTGTCTTCCTAATTGCCTTCGAATTTCATTCCAAAAATTGGCTATTATATGTAGGGATTAAGTGCCCCAGTCCTGTCCGTATCTGCTCTTAAAGTTGCTTTTCTCCTTCAAATTAAGGATTCGTTGGATTATTGTCGCAATCTTTTTTCTAGTGTATCCATCTTTGTCTACTTACTCCAAAGTCTCAAGTGTCCATATTCTTCCCACCACGTTATCAAAAGCCTGGCCCATTCATTTGGGCCTTAATAAAACTTTGAAACCTAATTCAGTAGCATTCCTCATATGCATAGTTCGAGTCGAATGGATTCCACTTTCAGGCCGAATGGGCTTTCTAATAGATCCAAAATCAATGTAAATGAATTTTTAATTCAAGTCTTCAAAATTATAAGATTTTAAGTTAAAATATTAATTAAAACCAAACTAAAAAAAAAATGTAAAGGACATTGCTAAGAATAGCTATAAAATTCTCATTTCCTACAGAAAATTTTCACTTGAGGTTATTTAAGAGTTAAAATCTCATCAATAATAATCTCCTTAATCCCTCCATGATACTTAAATATTAAGTCAGCTTTAGTCTGTTACCTCTTATTCTTTTCCTTGACATGAACACAAAGAGAGATTTATGTTTTTTGGTTTTATAATCTCCAATACCTTACTAAATATCACATAATGTCTCACTTTCAAGCTGGAAAAAATGCTGGCATGGGTTAGTTTGTAGTCGTTTAGAGTTAAGTCCATGTGAATTGCGATGAGATTAGAATTAATGTTGGAATATTTCTGTGTGTCGCCAATTTGTGTACCGCAAGCGAATTTATTCTGTAACTTAAACCAATAAACTTTTAGTTTAATAATATTAGAGTCGTGTTCAATACAATAAAATCTCATTTTTGACTCGTAATTGAAGTTAAATTAATCGAAAACAAAATAAAATTAATGTAATTTTGATGACTATCTATGAAAGGAATTAAGCAGCCGGCTCTATTATATTAGATGAACATAACGCAAGAATGTTTACATGTGATATTATTCATGGCAAAATGCATATTGAAGCCTTTAAATTTATTTAGTTACTTATTTTGAAAGGAAATGAAATGATTTCATCAATTAAAAATATAAAATCATATAAAAATATAAAATCTTATAATCTAAAAATTCTATAAATAGAATTTTACATTCAAAAGAAAAAGATAATAATAAATTTGCTTAAAATATAAAATATAATTGATAAAAACTTTAAATTTGACTAACCAACTATACATATACTCTACTTCAGTGATAATTTTTATCAATTATTTGACACATATTATGTAGTTTATTTATGATACTTAATATATATATAGAGAGCCTTTTTACTATCATTTTTTATTAAACATTTTTTTTTATAGAAACAAAAAACATGTAACCACACGTTTTAAATAATAATAAAAAAAATCAATAGTATAAATACAAAAAATTCAAAGATATGATAATGCATTTAGCCTATTGTTAGCTGAAAACCATACTATTATGCAAAAGTAAACCTAACTATAGGTAAAGATACAATCTTGTCTCTACACAAATATATGATAATGCATTTAGCATATTATTAGCTCAAAAGCCATACTATTATGCAAAAGTAAACCTAACTGTAGGTAAATATACAATCATGTCTCTATATCTTTAATTTATTAGCAAGAATAACACACGAAAGTTGAAAACTGAACTGAGTGGTCAAGAACATTAGAAAAATATTTCTTCATAGAGTTCAAACTTATGCTCAAGAGCGTTAATAATTAATGCAATTTCATATTGATATTGAAAATCTTCAATTAATTGAATCCAGCAAATAAAACCACACCACACCACCTTGGCGCAGCATCGCCACAAAAAGCAAGAAAGCATCCTTCAATCTATAGCAGGCTTAGCAGCTGTCAGATATGATATGGGCCAATCGTAGCTCGACGATTTGCCCTGCGTGGCGGGTCCCGTATACACGTGGTGCTTCTATTGGGAATAAAAAATGGATCGTTCAAGGTGTAAGGATAGAGAAAATAAGTGAAAAGCAAAGCTCTGGAGATTTCGATAATGTTTGGGTCGATGCCATGTATGCTGCTTTGCCATATCTTGTACGATACAAATATTGTACAAATTCTAAGGAACATGCTTTGTCTGAAACGACAATACTTTTTCTTTTATATTATAATTAGACACATGCGCATTAATTTAAATTAAATTAATCGTTAAAACTATTTTTCATATTAATTTAATATATTTGAAGGAATGTATATATTAGCTGAGATTTAAATTCATCATCAAATGATTTTACAAATAGTTGGTATATTCAAAGAAATTTAATTTTTAAATAATTTTTAATCTAAGAAACATGAAACAAAGCTAAGAAAAAACTAATCAGCTAAATCTATAATTTGGGTGACCATTCGCATCGGCTTCCAACAATGAGAGCAAAAGAAGGCCAGACTGATCACCAAATTGCTATGGGCAAATGAACAATTTTTGAAGACAGAGCATAATTTTTTTTCTCTGTAAATATGAGAAACATGAAAATAAATAATTTTGAAAATGAAAGAAAGACAATTAACCCATACAGCATGCCATTTAATTACTAACTGATAATATACAAATCTTTTTTAATTACTTGTAATAAGGCCATCATGGAATTTCTAGTAAAAAAAATGACCAAAAAGACTATGTTACTAATTAATCTTGATTTGCTGAGACTAATTACGTTGTAAAACTTTAATAGAATAAAAATTTTTCTGTAGATTGAGTTTATGGCAAAAGATAATGAACCATTCAAATCAAAAGGATTTATGCAATACACTCTGAATATGAAATTATGAAAAACTATAAAATGCCACCAATAAGATTTAAACAAATTATATAATTTTTTTTTTCAATTGATTGATTCATTATCTATATAATTAACCCAATTCATATTAGGGTTTCTTTGAAATAGTTGATTGATGTAACCAATAGTTGATAGCGGTTTGATATTAAGTATTTAATAAATTATGTTTAGTAATTACTATTAATTTATAAAATGACTAATGTATACTATTAATATTTTATATATTGACTTAAATAAATTAAAGTATAATAAAATAATATATTTTTCACATATGCTTATAAAGTATAATTTCAAAACTTAGAAAGTTGTAATTATTAATTTGTATTTATAAAATCTTAATAATTATTTCTTGTTAATATTAACTATTATATGTTAATATATTTTTAGTAATTAAAATATCTTATATATATTTTTTATAACAATTATATAATAATTTTAAAATACTTTATTTTTATTATAATTCATAATTAGTAGTTGAATGATGAAACTTTAAGAGTAATAATAAAGGTTGTAGAGTTTCAAAAAAACTTCAAATAGGAATTGATAAAAATCATAACTGATTAGAGTTATATCTATTCTTCGCTGCAATTTTATATAATTTTCTAAAAAGATATTTATTAATTATTGAATAAAAAACCTCTATTCATCAATTAAACTAAACACCCTTTAAGAATTGCCCTCAAGAGAGAATAAACTCAAACCCCAAGGAATTGACAAAAAGCCCGAGTCATCCTCACTTGGGCAAGCTTTATTGCAAAGAGAAACAGGAAGAAAGCAATGGGAAATAAGAAGGCGTAAGATAATGCCTCTATGATTTCCCAAAAAAAAAAAAGAAGCGGCACCTCTTGGGACAACTTATTGCCCCCATAATATCAATTATTAGTAAGTATTATTTTGATGGCATCTCCTCTTCAGGATTTTTCTTAAGTATTATCCTTAAAATTTTTTTTTTTTTTCATAGAGCCACCTAGTTTCAAGGGTTCTTTTGTTGTTTGTTGCTGCATTTTTAATGCCAAACCTTTATCATTCAAGCAATATGGCCAGTAGTAATATATTTTTCAGTTAATTTGACTCGACTTAAATTTTAAATTCGAAGATGATTTCAATTTCACTAAATTAAAAACTCATAGTATTGATAACAACATTAACAACGATAAAATTACACACTTAGATTTTGGGCAAACTATGTTTAAATAACATGCGAGCTTTGGCTTGGGCTGCTGTTCTGTTTATTACTGCGTTTTATAACTGACTCACTTATTGTTAATACTATTTGTTTCATATCCATCGATGCACCACACGACATGTGATTGGCCTTTTCATTTCCATGGACAGCCTTAGGCACTCAGACAGGTCCACAGGCTGGGCCGCAATCCATTTATATTGGTGAAGCAGTCGCCCGAGCCACAGGTGCACTGTGGCTAGCCCTAATGCCTTTCCTGGGCACACCCTCCTCCCTGACCCAAATGGTGCGAGTCTTAGATCTGAACCCATAATTGATACGTCCTCGTTTAAGAACCGATCGGGGTTGAATTCCAATGGATCCTGCCAGATTGATGGGTCATGGGCTATGGCCCACATGTTGACCATAGCCGTTGTGCCAGCTGGGATACAGATTTTGTCCACGTGTACATCATGGATGGCGAGGCGAGCCCAGGAGAGTAGAGGACCAGGAGGATGCATTCTGAGTACTTCTTTGACAATGGCTTGGAGGTAAGGGAGATTAGTTATGTCGGAATCTTGCACATGCCGGTTGCGGCCGATGCGCGTATCAAGCTCTTCTTGAGCCTTTTCTTGGATATCTTGATGCATAACTAGTCTAGCCATTATCCACTCAAGAAGAATGGCAACGGTGTCTGTCCCCCGGAATATCATTTCCTGTTCATATGTCAGAAGACCATTCTATAAATGACTAGACTTATCGAATATAATTTTGCCTCGTGTAGTTATGCATAAGGCCTTTTTTTTCTTATTTAAGAAAACCACTTTAGTTGAAGGTATAGCACAAAAAAAAATTTTTGATTGCATATTTTACAAAATATCAATCCAAAGGATTACTAATAGTATAAGTGTATGCATGACAATACTATTGATTGTGATATAGTCTCTTGTACAAAACTTTTGGCACATCGGAGGCCACAAGCAAGTTAATTTGGTTGTTTTCAATTGAATGGACCACATTGAATGCAAGTATAATGCACATAATTGAAGCAAAACTTGAATAAAGAAAGAAAAAAAAAAAAGAAAAGAAAAGGAGATGCGACTTATGAGCATGACTAGTGAAACCTAAGAATGAAGAGTCTTATAAACTCATCCAACTTCCTGTTGGACAAACCATCAAATTGCATGAATGGGAACTAAGTGAGATTTGACAAGGTGGCCTGATTTTTTTTTTTTTTTTTGAAAAGTAAAGCAGAAAAATAAAGATATGAAAATTGGCAAAGGAAAGCTTGGGGTAAACGAGTCGAGCCGTGTTGAGTATCGACTTGCTCAATTTTGATTTATTTATAAACAAGTCGAGCTTGAATTGAATATTTAAAAATTATTTAATGAACGAACTGAACTCAATTCGAGTATCATTAAGATTATATAAAACTCATGAGTCTAAATGAGTTTAGTTGAGCTAAAATTTTTATTAGAAATAAATTATAAATAAAATTATTAATAATTTTTTTAAAAAATAAGATTTCTATTTTAAAAACTTAATATATTTATTAATATTTACATAAAAAATTATAAGAAATTAGATATTACATTGTAAATGTAAATTACAATATGAAATATATATTATTTGCTATACATTTTTAATTAATATATTTTTTAAAAGAATTTTTTATACATATTATAAATAAAAATATATAATTATATTTATTATCAAGTTGGTTTTTGAACTTACGAGTCGAGTACTGATAAACTTAAAATCGATTCGTTAAATTAACGAGTCAAGCGAGCTTGATTTTAAAGATTATTTACACCCTAGGAAAGCTAAGGAAAAAGACTTATCTATGCATGACTGAATATTGAAAGATTGAACATTGAATGTCTCGTTCGACCTAAAAGAAAACTCAAAAGCAAGTTGGGGCAAAAGGGGGTCGGAGAGCTAGTGAAGACACAAACACTTATCATCAAAGGCTACCTATATTATATTACATTATTAGTTAGCCTTTTAATGCCTCAATATCATATATACAGAAATAGTTGTCAAAATATTACTTGTCTTGTAATGCATGAAATTAAAAACCAAAAACAATCTTATGCAATAAGAAGAAAAATAAGATGAAGATTAGTGATGTTCGAAGTCATGTCTAAAACAGTTGCAAAGTTGAATTCTAGTGGAAGCCAAATTATCCTTAAAAAAAGAGGTAGAAGGTCCTTTACCCATAAAACATGCACCATATCTGATTCACATAGTTGCTCCTCTTCAGGCAAAGATAGCAAGGCACTAAGAAAGTCATTTCCACTAGCAAACTCTCCAGCCCTTTTTCTCTCTCTTACAATCTCACCAACAACGCTATTAACCTTACAACGCAACTTGTAGCACCTTCTCTTCACCCCATAAAAGTCCAAAACCCTTAGAGGAAAATAATCCTCCAAATTAAACTTTATGATTAATTCATATCCTTCATTGACCATGGAACTAATTAATTCTGAACACCCATAATTACTACCAAACACACTATCCAGTACATTACTTAAAGAACTCTTTTGTAAAATCTCTCTCAACACTACAAACCCTTTCTTCTCCATCTCATTTCTCACTTCAACTATCATTTCATCACCCAAATGCTGCCTTAGTGGCTCAAGACTAGAGATTCTCCTAGGAGAAAACATGTAGGTTGCAGCAATCCTACGTAGGTGTCTCCAGTAGTTGCCAGAAGGAGCAAAACCAATGGCACGTTCAAACATCAACAAACGAGCTGATTCTTTTATAGGACGATTGGAAAAACAAGATCCACATAGGATTTCCTTAGCTGTGTCTGGATGGCTACTAATGACTACACGGGTTGTGCCTAAACTGAACGCCATGAGCTTTTTTGCACCTAATGAAGTAGCCATGGCAGCCAATTTACGATGAGCAAGTGAACCCATTTGAGGTAATAACCCTAGTATAGGAAAACCAGTTGGACCAAGAAGTTTTTGTTCGTAATGGCGGTGGTTTCTCCATGCAAACCCACCAGGGACTAACCAGTAGTTATAAGAGAAAGCAAAGAAAGCGAAGAATACTGAGAAGAAAAGGAGAGAGATATGAGGCCATGGAGTTAGGTGTAGGGTTGACAAGCAAAAGAGTAGGAAAGAAAGGTAAGCTAGAATGGAAGTCTTCATTTGAAAAATTTTTAAGGGTATTCAGATGCGCGGACGTTTGTTATGGGACGATTGCATGTGGGCGTGATTCATATAAATAGTAGAGTATGTGTGGAAAAGGGATTGTGGTTAAGTGCTCGATTACCTTGCAAACTATGGTTAGTTGTTAATTAATTCATAACTATTCATGGTTAATTATTATAAGTTAAGCAATATAATATTAGGTGATTCACGTTACTTAGCCTTTTCAGTATCTGTGAGATGCAAACACACACACAAATAGCTATAACTTGCCTTACAAACAAACAAATGTGAATAGAAATCAAGGAAATCATATATAATACATATTGGCCAATTTGATTGCTGAAATTTAATATTTCTATTTGGAATCACTTTCTTGAAAAGAAAATTTTTAGATAAATAATTTCAAAAAATAAAAGATTCTTATATTTTCCTAGGAATTCAATGCTAATATATTGGTTTGTATATAGAAAAGTTCAAAAAAATTAACATTAATTACTATCATGCCCCTAATGTAATTGATATTTATTTAATTATTCTACCAAAAAAATTTTATATAATGAAATTTATTGTAATAATTAATCAATATGAAATATAAATACTATTCAAAATTATTCAATAATTATAAATTTGTCATAAATATAAAAATTATTCAAAAGTGGTAAATAATTTCTCTTAAAAAAGTACTTAATAATTATAACATGCTAATAATTTAAGATATATAATCTATGATAAAACAATTTAAGAAAATATAATAATGATACTATTATTTTATAAACTAATAAGAGACTGCAGTTTTTTATTTTTTGATAATCATTTGAACTAAAATCAAATAATAGCTTATATTCTTGATTTTGATTAGGTTATGTTAAACAAGTATATAAATTTAATTAAGTAAATAAAAATAGATATGAGGTTATATGTTCATATATTACATTAATTAAATGAAGTAACGTACCTCTTGAAATGAAAAAAAAAAAAAATTTTTATGTAGATAAAAAAGTAAGAACAGAGTCTGTAGTTCAAAATTTTAGTTTTTCTAAAAATATGACATTTTTGTACAAGACAAACACTAAAATTCAATATTTCTAAGCTATTTTTTTCCTTGGAACAGTAGCATTTTCCCTTTTAGTAGTTCTATTAATTTCCCTCCAAAATGCGACCATTATCTTCCAAAATAATTGTTGTTTGTCTTTTCCATTATAAGACCTCTTCAAATTTTAGCAGATTGAAAATGAAATTGAGCTCAGTTGACAAAACCAGAAATGTCTCCACTAAAAATGGTAAATAGTTAATAAAGGACATTTCCGCTAAAATTAGCAAATAGTACTAAAGGACACACACACAGTTCACACTTCAGAGATAAAGATAGATCCATCTTTGGATCCTAAGCTGCTGAGCATGTTATGTTTGCCACTCTTTCCTTCCTTTAGATTTGCTACCTTATCAAACATATGCCTTTTGTTTAGATAAATTTTTAATAATTATTTTGTAATTGATAATTCTCCTCCTTTTAGGAGGAAAAAAAGTTTCAAATTCAATTCTTGAACTTTTTTTTGACAAAAAAACTATAATCTTAGCAAACAGAGTATGAAAAATGGTATGAAGTTGCGAATTTAAATCCTAGACTAAACCAACTTAACAAAAAAAAAATACTAAACAATGCCAAAGGACAGCTAAATAGAACAATTGCATAAAATAAATAATCAAACAAATAATTCGATGTAATTGAAATAATAATCGCATGATAGTAGCAACAGAACTTGGGACTTTTTAGTTTTCTTTGTATTTTATTATTATTATTATTATTAGCTTATCACTAGTCGAAGATTTATAAGTTCATAATCCCTTGTACCAATCATTTTGGTTACAGAACTCAAATAAGGTAAGAACCTAACAAGAAAATAAATAAATAAACGGTGAAAACCAACCAAAAGAAGAATAGGTGGTGCACCATCTTCTTAAAAGACACCACGTCTAGCATATTAATCGTGAGTAAAAGTAATCACACATAGATTTAAGCACCAAACATTACAGTCTCTACAACCAAATAATTCATTCTAGTACTGAGTACAAGCATCTGAGATATTGGTTGCTGATATTTTTCTTACAACCACCTTTTCCTTCTTGCCAAGTGTATAATAGACCTATAGCAACCAAAGGATCGTACTATGGCTCAATATTCTACATTCCTAATAATGTTGATACCACTATATATATATATATATATATATATCGTCGTATGTTAAAGCCATCCCAAACACTAACTGATACCTATTTTCAATCTTTAGCAGAGAGCTCGACGCGTCAATGACTAGTGTCTCTGTTTTCCTGACCCTGACGTGAAAACAAAAACACCCATTTTTCCTGTGTTCCTGAAACTTTCCACTGGAATGGTATTAGGGAATATCCATCTTGGTCATTTGTTTTCTTCTTTAAAATTGTAATTTTTAACTGGCCAATACCAGACTAGAAGTCCTAAAACTAAGAGACCCAGAAAAAAGGAAAAGAAGAACTTAGATAATGTTGCTATTGCTAATAACAGTAAGGGAAATGGAAGGATTGAAAAACTCCTATATATCCAAACCTATTTAGTTGACATTTTGTAGTGGAGCTTTCATTTAGAGGAATGTTGAAGTTTCAGATGTTGTCCTTTTACTCTAACAAAAAATAAAGAGAGAGGAAGTGGTTAAAATAGAAGAAATTGTATTCAGAAAAGAAACAAACTGTTGAAAATACGTAGTTTTCATTTGGAAGCAAATTTGCACATTTCCTTTCCATTATGTCAATGAATTATTAAATCCTCAAAATCCAACTACTAAAAAGAGCTTCGAGCAGTTCACTACAAATATAACATTCTATTTCTACACTTCAGCCGTTTTGGTGCAAGGCTGCCAGGATATGTTTTAACTGGTCCCCTAAATAATGATGTGTAAGCAATCCTTTTGAGTTCGATGGGGAGGTCTGAATTCCAGCCTCCCCTTATGGTAGATTTTTTGTTCTTGCCAAGTATAGCTTCACAATTATCTGAAACTAATTTATATTACAGCAACAGAACTAGACAACTGCAATTATACATGCTAACTCCCACCCATTTCAGCCAGATCATTAGTAAGAACAACACAATGGACACAACTAGTTTATGACCCAATATCTAAGTAAAGACCTCATCACAATCAAAACCCTCACTCACTGCCCGAATTATTGATAGATCATGAGGATTTCTAAGTCCATGTGAAATAAACGTGGCGGAATTTCTCTGAGCTAGCCCGTAGGTATGCACATGATAAAATAATATTGATAAAAATGATAAAAAAAAAAAAAGAGTAAAATTCAACTAAAAGATTAAATCTGCTAAAGATAAAACCAAGATATAGCCCACAAGTATAAATTATTTAAATCCCAAATTTAAACTAAACTAATCGCCACAGCCTTATTTACAGATTCTAAAATAAATTAAGAAATCAGAATTCTTCTAAAATGGCATAACTAATAAGTTTCCTGAATATCAATAAATATTTAATTCAATAGCAAAAAAGTATCTGTAATGGTATTTTTTATTTTAAAAAGTATCATTTGTATAATAAAAAAAATCTTATTTGATAAAGAATAGAAAATTATATTTTAATCCAACGATCCTTTTATATTTTTATTCTTCATTTTAATTTTTCCATAAGTATTAATGATTTGAATTTTCTCTTTCTTTTCTTTTTAATTTTGACCAATATAAAAACTAAAAATATCAATTAATAAAATATATGAAAACTTGCATCAATAAAATACAAAGTAAAATTTAATTCTTATTTTATTTTACATTTGAAAAATAAAGAGTGTATTGAACTTTTATTTTATGATATGACTCTTCATCATAAAAAATTTAACAAGAAAATTAAAGATTTAATGAACTTTAAAAATTAGAGGTATTTAATAGTGACCTTTAAAAACTCTTTAAAAGTCAAAAGTATTTAATAAAAACTTTTAAAAACTTTAAAAAAGTCTAAAAATCAGGGATATTCAACAAAAACTTTAAAAAGGTTTATAAAAATCCGAATATATTCAATTACAAGTTTTATAAAATTCATAAAAATTAACATTATTCAAAAAGTCATTAAATTTAAAATCAATAGACTTATGTAGACTTTAAATAATTTTTTAGATGAAATATCTAAAAACACTTTTTAATATTCTCTCAATACTTCTCAAGACTTTTGTAAATTTTGAAAATAAAGTTTTTGAAAGTCATTCATAAATTTATAAACTCTATAAAAATCATTAACAAATTTATAAATTTTATAAAAGTCATTCACTCAAAAAAGTCTATAAAAATATTAATTAAATACACCATTAAATTCATGAGAGCTTCAAGTCGAAATCCCGCTGTCGAAGTCAAATTCTCACACACAAATCCCAAATCAACAAAAGTTCCCTATTTAAATTCTTCTTATATAGAAAATCTAAAATAAAAAATTTACATAAACTTCCTAAACATATTTATATTTCTTGAAGGCGAAAGATAAACTTATACTATGTGCATTTAATTCAGTCATATAAAAATTATTTTTAGGACTATGAGATCTCGAATTTAAATCATAATTGATGTGAAATTAACACACCACAATGAAAATTCCAAATCAATATGAGCTCCCTAATTAAATTCTTCCTATATAAAAAACCTAAACTAAAAAATTTGCACTAAAGTCCTAAACATATTTATATTTTTTGAAGGCGGCATAAAGATATACGAGAAAGAATTATTTTGACAACTATTGGAGTAATAATTTAATGATTGAATGTTTGTCTGGTAGAAAGTCACAAATTTGAATGCCAAAAGCCTCCATCTCCTTTAAACAATGTAATTGAAAAAGAAAAAGAAATTACCTACCCCGAAAAACCTAAAACTTATTGATCATCTGCTTCATTTTCCTTTCCTCTGTGTGTGTGTGGCTGCTGTCCAAAAAATAATGGAAAAAAAAAATAGCTTGAGAAATCAATAATTCTTTAAAGAGGCATGAACAAAGCACAACTGAAAGACTAAAAACATCAGATAAAAGCAACACCGATTTCATTAGATTGCATAAAATTTTCCAGTGGGGTCCTCCAAGAATAAAAACTCAATAATATGTAAGCCACCACCACTTTCTCCTTCAATGTTTCCTATACAAGCACAACTTTATCCTCCAGTCTTTCTAAAATGACCACAAAGATCCAATAATTCGAATACTTTCCTTTCCCCCACAAAAAGTATCCAAGATTATTGGGGCCTGTAACTAATTATGCATTATTTATTATTGTACACAATCCACTCATCAGAAACGTTTATGAATAGACGTGGATGCTCCCTCCCCCACAAAATATCACAATCCTTTATTGTAAAATAATCAGTACTTATACTTTACAGAAAGCACGCCCCCATGTAATATAGAGGAACCCCACTAAGTCCTATATTGCTTCTGCAGTGTCTACTAGATGGGAGAACCACAAAATGGTTGATTGGACTTGGGGGTTAAAAGAAAAACCAAATCTAAGACAGATCATCACTATAAATTTGTCCAACGGGAACCAATGAAAGAGGATGGACTTCACAACTACGCAAAAGTCAGTCGCCGTTGCGGTACAAAAATGCCCCGACCTGGTAGAACTTCTGGGAGAAGCTGTCATAAGAAATTCTAAAAAAACTAATCAAAGTGGAATGCCTAGTAACTGGTATATTTAACATTATCATGCTACTTCCTAACGAGAACACATTAAACTGGCGCATTTATAAAAAAAAATTCTCACCGTTTGTCTTTTTTGAGATTTGTTTCCACTAATAGAAAGGCATCCAGTGTGAAATTGCCAGCATTAACCAGCACTTCAGTCCAATAAGAGAAAGTGGTGGACCTGAAGTAGCAAGATACTTCTTGAAATTTGACCTCCACTGCCTTTCAGAAATATACTAAACATCATAGTCTGTAAAAAACCTTACCAGGACCACCCACTACAGGAGAACTTCAACATTAGACAAGAAGAATGCTGCTGCTAATAGGGGTGAGCAAAAACCGGACCGAACCAAAAAATCCGACCGAACCGAGTTGGTTCTGTTCGGTTTGATCATTTAATAAAATCAGTTCGGTTAGATTATAATTTTAAAAAATTCAATTTCGGTTCAGTTTTTTAGACAAAAAACCAAAAAAACCAAATTAACCGAAGTAATTAATAAATCAAATCAAATTTAAAATACATGTAATTTAATTGAAACAAACTAAACAAACCAAATCAAACTTTTATAGGTTCGGTTTATAGACACAAATTTCGGTTTAATCGGTTCAGTTAATTCGATTTTTTCAAAAATTTTGGTTCGGTTTGGTTCGATTTTAAATATAAAAAATTTGGTTATTAAAATTTGATAAAAAACCGAACCGAACCAACCATTTGCTCACCCCTAGCTGCTAACCAAGCAACAAAAAGAGCAGTGACAGTTACAATGAGCCAACTTCAATACAATGTCCGCATACAAAAAAAAGGAAAGGTTGCAAATCACTAAGCTAAACCATAACTAATCAGGACCTGCAAGGATAAACCCACAGATCAAAATGAACAACAATAGCTCTGTTCAATGTCCCACCAAATATGCAAACCATGATACCAAAATATGGTAACTTATGGCAACAAAAGAAGTATGGTGGATAAATCCATAACAAACAGAAGCATCAGGCAAGGAATAGGCCCACTAGAATCTTATAAAGAGAAGTAACCAGTAGCTATGATATCTTCCTTCTTCTTCTCCCTTTCATTTTTTTTAGCTTGGGGAAGGGGGTATTTAAATCTATGACTTTTACCAATGGAAAAAAATATACTTAACTACTAGGCTATGCCTGCATGTGCATAAATATGATATCTTTCACTTATACTTAATTCCTACATAACATATGTCTAGATGGTAGGGGAAGCCAGTGTCGCTCACAAAAATAGGATCGCCTTGGAAGGGTTGAAGCCACGACAGGCAGAGATTGACCAAAACAAGCTTCAACTTAATAGACACCTTTTTATGATTAAAGGTCCTGTGATTTCTACTTATCGGCAGATACCATCAAGCATACTAGACATGTTCTGATGAGTCCTAGAACAGCAATAATTGTTACTCCAACTGAAAAATGTTTATGATGATCAGCTAGATGCCTCAAAAGAAGAAATTTGTTACTCCCAGTGACAAGTGTTTATGATGATCAGCAAAATGCCTCAAAAGAAGAAAGTTCAAATAGATTTAAAACTACGGATGATAATAATTGACTAACATACCACTTGAACTTAATTGTGTTTCTATTTAAAAACAACATGCCCATTCAATTAATCAATTGGTGGTTCATGGATACAACTCCACACTTTTGTTAGGGGAACTAAAAGGCAAGATTCAAGACGCATCTATCATAACATATCAAATATAGCAAAAACAAAATAATAAACACCAAATACAATAAGAAAGCTACATTGGAGAACAGGTCTGCCAAAGGCACCTTAATAACAGACAAAGTCATAAAAAAGTGCACCAATTATTCATATATCAAATTTTTTATACAATACCTCTCTAGCCCTCCAGAAAAGCAAAAATTATGTAAATCAAGCAGGGAATAACAAGTCAAAAGTGCAGTAGCTAAAGCAGAATAAGCAATTATGAGATTGAGCAAAAAAGAGATTTATTGCGAGATTCTGAAATTGTCTTTATGGTTGGCCCGCAAAACACCATAAGAAAATTAGAAATTCACATTGCCATATAACAAATCAACCATATGATAAACACACGAATTTCTGATGAGTGTCCAAAATGGAAGTCAACAGATTTATTATCTGGAGGGGAACAGAAAGGGGGAAGTAAATTTTCATTAGGTTTATAGCTGGTTCTTATATGCACAATATTGCATATGTTGCAGCATTACAGTACTGCTTCAAGCTCATTAATTTTGCCCTTTCATATTGGGTATCTGTACCTTTTATCATAGAAAGTCCATGGGTTTATGTTACAAGAAGAGTGAAGAATCAAAAGATCTGAAATAAAAAAATGTTTTTCCATAAATCCTCTGGGCTATTGCAGACAACACTGGAGCAGTTATTTGGTGTTGGCATTTCACCATTTAGCTCCAGATTTATTTCCTACACACTTTTGAATTCTCGTTTGCATCTATAGAATTTAAACCAAATGGAAATGAGAACTCAGAAGTAAACAATGAACGGTTTAGCGCTTTTTTTTCACCTCTACTGGTGGAAGGGAAGTGAAAAATGAAACAGTAGAACTCAACCACATATCCTTAATTTCCCAATTCCTAGTAAAACACAGTAAGATGGTAATCCAGATTGCATGACATTTCAACCATTTACCTCCCCCCCCCTCCCTCTCTCTCTCTCTCTCTCTCTCTCTCATATTTGTTTAATGGAAGGCATTGTTTCACAAAAACGCTAGCCTGGTAAAATGAATGAGAGGAAAGGAAAGCATAACAAATTTTGATTACATAAGCTAATAGCTAACACTAGCAAAAAGATAATCACGCTAACCAAATTAGCAATTAAGAAATAGAAGAGTCAAAATAAACATATGGATAGGATTACCACATGGATAACTCAATTAACTACATGTTTTCCAGTTGGAATTGGTTGATCAATATCTGAAGGCAACAGCAAAAGCATTGGCATATTTACTATTATCGTCTATCTTGGATTAGGAGGAGGAGGAGGAGGAGGAATGTTGGATTTTGCCATACCCACCCATGCAACAAGTCCGACAGCAAGGATTACCCATCCACAAATGTCATATTTGAGATTGCTGCTATTCTTAGTCTTCTTGGTAACCTGAAATGCAAATTAAGAAAAAAAAATTATATAAGAGCGTTTAAAGAAGCTGATAACAACACAAAGTGAAGTTCTTGAAATAGTATACACAGTAAATTGTTGAAGACTTCCTCATGTGGTTGGGGAACTAGTTAACAGTAAACACCATCTCAATCCATTCCTATTGAGATCAAGTCTCTAAACTCAATAAACTGATAATGATAATATTAACAATTGCAAATACAGCTCATAACTTTAAGAAGCCAATTTGCACCCCAAAAGGTGAGATGCTCTAGGATCTTAGCCAGAATCCAGATGCCAAGGAAAACAAAGCTGATATCAGTTTTCCCAGCACCCATCACACACCAGAATAAAACAATTATTCACAAGAGAATCAACTAGGAAATAAAACAATTATTCACAAGAGAATCAACTCAGGGTACAGGCAAATAGATCTAATAAATATTTTATGCAATGATGCATCATTTGTGTGTATCTACACAAGATAGAACAATGAAAACAACAAATCATCAAAGTGCACACAATCCAATAAAAAGCAAAAAAAAAAAAAGGTCAAATGGTGCAGATTGCAAAAGAAGTTTAAAGGAACCATGACAGAAATCAAACGCAAACAATTAGTTGAAATAACAGAATTTAGATGCTAAGTACTTACAAAATATACCCTAACTCAGACCAAGTCATAGATCATATGACTCCAACAGATACAATAGGGAAAAGTTACCACTAGAACTATCAATTCCAGAGTGCATGTGCTTAGGTACTGTCCAGTCAATATAACATCATCTTAGTCCTTTAGTACTCTATGTTTTTTGGGTATGTAGGCACATTGCTATGTACTATAAGGAACATGTTCAGTTGTTAGCTTGACTAAAAATTATTGTAGAATTATGCCATGTACCAGTGAAGGTAACAAGTTCTGGTAGAACAACTAAAGACAATAACCACATAAAGAGTGAACCACAGAACTGAAAAAACAGGAATCTTCATACAAAAATGGCAGTGATCTAATGTTAGAAAAGTTGTTAGACCAAAGTTATGCGTGCGATGGGTCCTCATAATTTAGTCATCTAGTCTCAAACAACAAATTTATAAATCGAATACCAGTTATGCTTCATGCTAATTAGCTGGAAATTAAACTCTTCAACCAGCACAAAAACAGGAAAGGACATTACTCCAAGTCAGAAATTCACAACAAACTCAAAATATGCAAAACTCTGCAAGTCATTACACCTTGCTCAATTAGACATTTCCCTGACTGTCATTGTCCTCCTCAAACATTCAACTGCAACAATTTCCTTTAATTGCAGCAATCCTCCATTTGAACAGGGCAACGTTTCAAATTTGCCTCGCTTAGGGGGTCATAAAGTTTCAGTTCTATACCGGCCAAGAATCTCCATTAGAAATCTTATGAATGTAGGTAAAGCACCTTGACACAATGCAAAAATACACTTATTTTACCATTTTGACTTTCCTCAGATTTACCAAACAACTTTTTAAATGAAAGAAACATCTATATGCAACAATAAAATAAAAGAAGCATATATGAAAGACTTTATATTGAAATAATAAGAAATATTTATCCTTCATATTTAACTATCTTTTGGTGAAAAGGGTAACTGAACTTTTTCTCCTCAAAAGTTGGTCCTATCTATGGGAAAAGTTGGAAAGAATCATTGAAATCCATGTTTGCAATCAGAAAAGATCAAAACCATACCCACCTTTGCATTTGAAGAAGCAGATGGTCCTCCACCCAGAGTCTGGTGACCAATACCATTCTTGTGGAAATCTATGTGCAACTCAGGTGCCTGTGGCCAACACATTAATATTTATAAAATAAATTATTTTTAATAGGAACAGTAAGTACTCTTAAATCATAAAATCTGTTAGAACAGAAACATTGCATGATTAAATGATCTCTCAATAACATAATTATCCTTTCGCACTTTTTCATAATTTGCATTCCATGAACTGGCAAGTTTCAATCATTTTTTTTTTTTTCTGAGTACCAAATATCAAATTTGGGGAATAAGATCGAAGAAGAATAGACACATTGACCAATTGAAGAAGTAATACCTCAAATGATCTATTTGTGCTTTTACTGATTTGGTTTGTTCAAATAACAATCAAGTATAAGGTGGTCTCAATTCTCATATTAATAGTTGATAAACAGCTATATGAGAATAGTTAACAAATTTCATAAGCGATATTCAATAAGACAGGCTTTAAAGCCATCATATTCACCACAAGCAAAAACGCAATTTGGAAGGAAGGGGAAGGGTGGCAAACAAGTATACCTTAGCAGCAACTTCCAAAGACTTGCGGTAGAGTTCATTAGTGGGGTCCTACAATGAAAAAAAAAAAAATCAACAATCTTCTCTTCACAATCTATAATATTAAACTAAATTACATCCTCAAAAACTGAAAACTAAAACGCTAAACAAATTCAACTACCTCATCCACTGCTTGTTGGAAAAAATCCAAAGCCTTATCAAAATACCCTTTAGCCTCATCAATATCAGGAATCATAAATGCATAAGAGGTATTTGCATTCCCTAGATGCCATAATATATCAGTCTTTGCAGGATTTATCACTAATGCCTCCTCCAACTTTGAAATAGCCTCTGCACAGTTAAATTAAAATCCACACCATAGATTAAACGTCAACAACACTAACTAATAACAAATCAATAATCATGATCACAAGAAGTAAAAAAAATAAACAATATATTCACCAGTTAGCAATTTTTTTGCCTCCGGAATGCTCTGGAATTGCGATAATTCAATCAATGCTCCAGCCCACTTAGTCAAGTTCTGCAGTACATATTACAACCCTCTAATATTTATAATTTCCTACCACGAAATTAAAGAAAATCCAAACATCGTATAATAGGCATGTATATATGTGATTAAAGTAATGAAGGGTGAGAGATGGAGGAAGTACGGACGTCGGCGTCGAGCGGGTCCTTGAAGTATGTAGCTTCGGCGGATTTTCGAACGTGCTCGAATAGCATGAACCGCTCGAGATCGTCTTGAGAGCACTCCATTGTCGTTTCGACGGACAGAGAGGGTGCAGTGACGGCGGAACAAAACTTTTTTCTTGTCTTTTCTCTGTTTCAGTTAGTGAAGTAAATGGGTAAGTTGTTTTAAAAGGTTAAATACTTTGACACCCCATGGATTTTACTGTATTATACCAAGTAGTCCTTACTTTCAAAATTATACTAAAATATCATTATCTTTTCACTTCAATACACTAAGTGAACCTTCCGCCAATTTAATGTATTTTCTCATTAGTCAAAGGCTAGAAAATCAAAATATGAGTAAATTATATCTACTTCACAACTCCTACTTCTGTCTCTTTGTTTCTCATTTGTTTCTTGTTCATGTTTTTAAAAATATAATTATAAAAAATGTGCCTTTTAAATTATTTTCATTATTACTATGAAATTAAAAATTATTCTCATTCCTAGTCATTATTATTCCTACCAATAACATAATAATAAATCCATAAGTCATTATTCCAATCCTAATCAACCTCTCCTTATGCATCCAAAACATCCTTGTGCATCCAAAACCTTTAATTTTATTTGAAATCTTAACAATTATCTAAATTACTTCTATGTATTTGAAACTAAATCTATAGTTCAAAGTCATAATTTTAAATTTGAATTAAAATAAAAAAAATGATTTCTTTCATATTCTCAAGATTAAGCTCCTGCTCATTCTCAAGTAAGTGATAGAGATTCTTGTAGCATATATTTTTAGGTTAGAATTAGAAAGCTTTCTTATTTTCTAAGTATTTTTATTCTAAAATAAATTAATTTTTTTAATGTTTGCACATAAATCTTTTAAAAAGGAGTTAAAATGTAGTTTTCAATAGTGTTATATGGGTTATTGTGTGGCTCATGCGTTGAACCATGCAAGAATACAAAGTTGACTAATTAGCAGTGCAGGATTGCAGTAGCAGTTAAGTCCATGGGCAATTGCATAACCCATGCATCGGGTCATGTAGATCTGTCGAGACAGATTGTTTCATGCGATTAGAGATTTTCTTTTAACAAAAAAGAATACCTTTTTGCAGAGAATTATTCTGAGTAAACGAGAGGTAGTTTTTGGAAAAAATAATTCATATCTAAATCTACTTGAATTTGTGAGAGAAATTTAGAGAGATTGAGAGAGTTTTTCTTTAGAATTCATTGTTTAGGACAAAATTATTCTTTTTAGGGATTATTCCTCTAATTCAATGAGTTTTTTCAATTTTCTTCCTTCGTAACTTTCTTATTATAGGGATTAGTGCGAAAGTCCAACATTTTTATAATTATATAAAGAGATTTTATTTCAATGGTGTTGGCTTTCCTTAATTTAATGTGTTTAAGTTTAATTTACTTGGATGTATGATGACCACATATATTTAAGTATTCAGATCCTAAATCGTGAAGTGAAAGTGGAAATTTAGAATTAGCCATAACACATTGAATTAGAAAATTAATACCACGAGAGCATGATTAATCTTTAAAGATTTTCAAGGGATATTCATAGAATCTAATACACAATTATTGAGTTAGTAGGTACAATCTCAGTAGTAGTAGATCAAATTTTATCGAAAAGAGATTATTGAGTAATTTAGGAAATTCATCTTCAAGGATAATTCATTCACTTGAGAAATAAGATTCATTGTGTAATTGTTAAAGTATTGTGGTGTAACTTGATTTCCTATAAATCATTTTACATAAGAGTTTTATTTATTTAAATTGTGTTTTAATTTATTTTAAAATTTCAGATTTATTATTTTCTATTATTCAGTTGCTAGCCAATAAGAAATTTTAATTATTTAGTACTTGTGAAAATCAGTTTTCATGGGAACGATCTCTACTCATCAGTATACTACTTGAATGCGATTTATATACCTGCAAGAGTTTTATATGCAATAATAAAGAGCTTAAGTTGAGATATAAGAATTGGGTAGCTATATATATATTTTTAATTACCATTGACAACTGAAAAAGAGAGAGATAAAAGTGTCAGAATCATGGTCTTTATTTAAGTTCAAGTTATTGGAGCTTAATCTTTGCTAGGATGACTCCACCACACGCCTCAAGTTCATCTTTATTGTGTTGATTCTCTTAGTCAAAGTAACAGGTATGACTATCTTATCGTGAAAAAGCACAATCATTTCCTTTGCACAGACAATAGTCTCTTTATCACTGCAAAGGCTTTTGCAGCAAGCATAATTATGCATACAAGTTTCGTTCACGTATTTGTGATATAGTAGTTGGGTATTTGATTTGTCTTCATTCCTGCGAAGATCTTTGTGGTAGCCTTTTCGCCGTTGCATAGACATTATTGAATTTTTGTAATTGTGATGCAACAATTAGGTATTTGATTTATCTTTTATGTCTTGATTGTGTAAAGAGATGTGAAAGCAAATATAGTGATGAACTAAGTAGAGAATTTAATTTTTTTTATTATCTTTATAATTTTGACAGCTTTGTATTTGATTTTCTTTTGTGAGTTGATTCTTATTTGTCTGGTAGTTGATTATTGTATTTATATTGTAAGGCTGAGAGTGATTAAAAGGGTGAGAGATAAAAATTAAAATAACAACAAAGAATATTACAAACTTTTCATATTAATTTCATAAAAATTTTAAGAGAAAGATAAATGGGTAAAACTATGGCGTCAAATAGTAATAGTACGGTATCTATACAAAATTATAACTATTATTAATGATATTAAAACCCCAAATCTATAAAACTGTAACTCGAAATTATATTTTTGTAACAAATACTATTTTATTAATTTGAATTATAATTATTATTAAGTATGTCATAACACAAAATCTACAAATCGTAATTCATAATTAAATTTTTATAATAAATATTATTTGATTAATTTGAAATATTATTAAATGTAATATAGTACATATAAAAAGTAACTATTGATATTTAAAATATAACTTAATACATTATTTTTGTATTACATCATTCTTATAATTTTCATAATAAAAATTTTAGTATATTTTATATCATTTAATATTGTAACCGTAACCCAAAATCTATAAGATGTACTTTATTACTAGATTTTTGTAACAAATAAGATTTGATTAATTTGAAATATTATTAAATGTAACTTTATGCATATAAAATGTAATAATTGACATTTTGAAATGTAACTTAACATATTATGTTTATATTAAATCATTTTTATAATTTTCATAATTAAAATCATAATATATTATACATTATTTAATATTATGTATTATATTAAAAATGATAAAATTATATTTTTTATAATATAAAATAAATTTTTATTAAGTAAATTACAATTATATTAAGAACTTTATAAAAAATTATAAAATTCATTTATTTTACAAAGTAAATAATTTTTTTTTTGTTGAATTACTTTTTTTTAGGGAATTCTGTTAAATTACTAAACCATTATGTTAAGTAATTTGCAAAAAAAAAAAAAGATCTTGTGAAATAAATGATTTTTTCGTTAAGTTATAATACACATTTTATATTAAGTAACTATTTATGAAAATTTATTAAAAGTTATTTGTCTTATGAAGTGAAGTAGATTTTTTGTTAAGTGATAAATAATTAATGTTAAGTAACTAATTTATAAAAAATAATAAAATTATATTTTTATTGTAATTTAAAATAATTTTTTATTAAGTAAACTATAGTTACATTAGATAATTAATTTATGAAATAACTATTAAAATTTCATTTATTTTATAAAATGAAATAATGTTTTTGTTAAGTTACTCCTAAGTTATGTTAAATACATTTTACAAAAAAATAATGAACTCCTTATTTTTTTATGAAATGAAATGATTTTTTTATTAAATTATGCATACTCTATATTAAATAACTATTTTATGAAAAAACCTTTAATTTTTTTTTTGTGAAATGAAGCAAATTTTTTTATTAAGTTATAAATAATTATATTAACAAATTTATAAAAAATGATAAATTTATCCTTTTTAATATAAAATAAATTTGTTTGTTCAGTAAATTATAATTACATTAATTGATAATTTTATTCAAGATCGTGGCAATTACAAAAAGAATTCTATAAGATTGATAATCTTAAGAATCAACTATACGATGTATATTTTGTTCACATCTTAAGAGAACATAATCACATGGCTGACACGTTAGCGAAACATGGTAACAATAGAGATAATGATCTCATTGCTTGGTTGTAATGCTACTTTCTGTTGGAATGAACTATTTTGTACTTTCTTCAGGTTTTTTCACTTAACTTTTTGAGGCCTAGATTGGGTGAGTCGGTCTCCTTAAGTTAAGTTTTTGCTAACTTTAATAATAATAATAATAAAAAATTATTTTGATTATTAAAAAAGTAAATTTTATGAAAAAACTTGAAGTTCTCATTTATTTCTTGAAGTGAATAATTTTTTAGATTACAAAATTTGAGATATTTTATGTTATTTTTGTATCAATACAAAATATATTTTGTATTGTATAAAAAGTCAAGATAACATGATATAAGAAACTAAACAAAAATAAACATTTCAATATAATGATTAAAAGTAAGAGACTACCTAATATAATATAATAAAATCTAAGAATATTTAAACTTTTTTAAATTTAGCCTTGGGATCACGCCCGTATAATATATATCATCGCACACATGAAATGTTAACCATATAGAACATGCATCTTATACATGTAATTAATTATGAACGCGCATATTGTGTGATATGATTATAATGATAAATTTTAAATAAATTTAATATCTATTTTTATTAAATAAATAAATAATTAATTGAATAATTAATTATTATTTTATAAACATCAAGTAAATAAAATATTAAAATAAATTTCTTAAATTAATAATTACGTTTGAAGATAGTTTTAATAAAAGATTATTGATTGATTTATATTTTCAATTTTATGTGATACAATTTCAAAAGAAAATTTATTATATTTGAATGAAATAATTTATGATAATCAATCAAATAAATAATATTAAATATTTTATAATTAAAATATTGTTAGTAAGAAATATAACTTATATTCACATGTGTGAGCAGTTATAACAAATTTCAATATTGTGTGACATAATTTTAAAAAAATTTATTAAATTTGAACAAAATAATTCAGTACAATCTATTACACTATTGCTAGTCTTTATATATTTAGAATTATAAACAACCAATGAAATTAATTTAAATCTAAAATTCCTATTTATAAATTTTTATTTTTAAAATTTTCTAATTTGTTGTTTAAAAATTGTTTCAAATTTTTACTCTTTAGATTTTCTTTTAGTTTTCTCTTTATAATTTTTTTATATGATATTAGCTTTCTATTTAGATTTTTTTTTAGTTTACTAGCCAAATCAACAAAAAAAAAAAAAAAAAAAAGCAGTTCAAAAATCACAAAAATGTTTTAAATACAAATATTTTGTTCCCTTGACCGGGGATAAATCTCACGAAACAAAAGTGGGAGTATTAAAGTAGAAAAAGAGAAGAAACAAATTAAACGAAGAGAAAATTAACCATAGAAATTTTAAGATAGTTATCATTTTTAAACTCATGGCTTTCAAATGATGCTAGACAGCTTTAAACAACTTAGTTGAGTAAGTTGCAATCTAAGACGAGAAGAAAAGATGCATTGAAATGTGGTACCTATAAACAAGTTCTTCTAAAATGTTGCAATGAAATCTTAACAGTGATATAGCATCAGAACTAGCATATTACCAAAAAAGATAGACACGTTGGAATTTTTTATGTGGGCTAATATTAATTATGGGTTGATTTTAATTATTTATAAAATGGACTGAATAATATAGTTTATTGATTTAAGGTAAGCCCAATTAAAATGTGATCAATTGAGTTATGAGTTTGTGACATCTTTTGTGAGCTCATATGAAAAATGGTCAGTGTAGGCCTATTTTAACATGGACCTGTGATGAGTGGGTCTGTTAAAATTTATTATAAATAGGTTAGGTCCCCTCTCGTGCCCTTATAACAAAAAACCCTAGTTGTTATGCCCATTGTAGCCGTCTTTGAGAAGGTCAAGGAGAGGAAGACCTAACTTCCGTTTTTAACCGTTCTGACAAATTCTTCAAGTGGTTTAATTTCAACGTTCGTAATTATGGCTTAAAATAATTTGGGATTCAACGCGGAGACAAGTATGCAATTTGTTTCTGTTTAATTACTAGATTTGGTGTTCTAAATTTATGTATTAGATCCTGAATTAAATATTTTACATGTGGTATCAGAGCATAGTTATGGTACATTATTTAGAACTCTAGATCTTGTATATTGTTAATAAAAAAAATTATTATTGTGAAAATTGATGTTGTTTTATTGATTTGTTATATATTTGTTTTCCCCTACCTACTGTAGTAAGTTTTTCGCTTAGCTCGGACGGTTGGTGAGACGAACAACCTGTCACAGGCGTGGGTTCGAACCTACGCTCGCAATTCTGGCATATATTTTTTTCCCCTTATCTTCTTCCTTCCCCTGTCAATAACCCAAAAATGAAACAAAAACTCTTATGCAATTCATTCACAACTCAAACAAACAAGATTTTTTTTTTTTGGTTCCAAACCTAACGCATAAATCGCAATACATGGGAACCATCATAATCTGCAAGTTATTGTCAAACCCGAACTACAACACCAACCCGTGAACCAATTTGTCGAAATCTAGTCCCCGATACCCGCACAAATCCAGTCCTCGATACCGGTGCAATATCTTTGATGATTGTGTGATTTGGTTGTTGAACTGAATTTCTTGTGTTTGATTGTTGTTCGATTGTTAGGTTTCTTGGGGATGGATTTCAGATCGGTTGTTGATTCTTTGATCTGCTTTACGCTTTGTTGGTGATTGTATGAGATTTGGCGATGGTGGCAATAATGGTGGTGGGACGGAAGGGAAAAAGGAAGAGGAGAAAAGGGGAGAAGAAAGAAAGAAAAAAAAAACCAAAAGGACCGGGGAAGGGTGTCATAGGGTCTCGAACCCACGAACACCCGCCCCCCCCCCCCCCGACTCTATTCCTAAGCTTTGCCAACTAAGTTAAGCGATTTTCTCGATAGTTTCTTGTGCGGACAAATATCTAAATAGTATTCTTATAATTCATGTATTTCATGATATAGTTTAATTTTATTTCAATAAATATTAATATATATACATATAAATATTTAGGTGGTTTGTATATATATATATATATATATATATATACCAATTTATTATTTAGTGATATTATTTTTGTGATAAAATTAAATAAATAGATAATAAATATTTATTTTGCACATATATGAATAAATAATTATGTGCTTAAAATTAAGGTATATTATATTTGGTACCTTGTGTATTTTTGAAATATATATATTTGTGTTTTGGTATGTATTTTAATTAGACTATAATAAATCTCTAATTAAAAATGATTTTATGGGTTGATGTGGGTGTTACCGCCAAAGTGGGACATCTATTGAAATTCATAGAGTTGTTTTTTAATTTTTGCGAAAAGATAATTCCAAATTAATGTATCTAATAATATGCCCAAAAGGGTTTATCAGATATATTTATTTTA
>CATIWR010245846.1:0-18658 GCA_949677035.1 Omphalea diandra | reverse complement strand
TTTATTTAAGTTAATATGACTATATAATTTAAGTTACTTTACTATTAATTATATTATGTAAATAAATTATGTTAAGTAAATATTTAAGGAATTTAATTAAACGATGTTAAGATTATTAAGTTATTTAAGTTTTTTTGGTTTATCAATTAAGTTGATGTAATTAAGAATAGTATTAGAGCAAAGGTTTATAGGGTCTGACCTTTCAATTTAGAAAATAAATAGACAAAGATAGGAGATTACATAAATGATAAGAAATAAATAATGATATTTAGCTATGACTTGCGAAGATATAAGATTCCTTCCCACGTTATTAGTTTTTTTCTTGTGTTAGAATTTTGCATTCCATATTGATATGCTATATTTGTTAATGATGTGGAGTTGTACATACTAAATATGTAGAGCTAAAGAGAATGATTATACTTGAATACATGGAATTAAATTACGCCTTATCTTTTGTGCACCCGAACACTAAAACATTTTATTTTAAGATTATGTTATGACATGATTATTTGCATGATATGTATGTTTAGGCTAATGATAATGAAATTGGATTCTATGAAACTAGAATGATATGAATTTAAGAATGAACACCTTAAGTCTCAAAATAGTTTTATGGGAGATATTTTATATATGATTTATGTCATCTAAGAAAAGAAAAGTAATCTATGAGAAAAGAAAGAAATATCATGTTAAAGAGATGTTTCTAGATTATGTTTCTAGATTAACTCCCATTATTTTATTCCTTAGAATTCAAGAGCGTGTTAATTTAAGTTTAAGACGTTTAATATTAGAGTGACATAATGAAAGGCATAATGGGCCTCCTCATTAATTAAATTAGGCTTACTATGGGTTATACAAGGCTTAAACCTTCTTGGTTCCTAATCCTAGCATGGTTTGACAATCGAATCGTGACATTCCTCCCATTTTTTGCTATTTATTATAAACTTCATAATGAGTTTTATGATTATTTTGTTTTTGCTTACATTGTCCATTTCTACTGAGATCGATGTTTATTTTCCATATTCCCTTTGAATTGCCATGCATTGATGTCGTTTCATTGCACGTCATTTTCTTTCATTGAAATGGCATTTGGTTTTGCGTTTGTTAGTGCTTATCATATGTAGATGAGGTTAATCATTGTGGTTTGATTTTCATACTCAAAATTTTAATTATTCTGGGTGGGTTTATGTTGTTATTGAGTATTTATATGTTTAATTTAATTGATTCTGGTGATTTGTTAATAATTTTTAATGATTTTTTTGCTTCTTTGTGCTTAATCATTGCATACATATCTTATTCATTTTTGCCTTGGTTGTTGTTTTGGGTTGGGGCTCTATTATGTATATGATTGTGTTGATTGAAAATGGGAGGACCAATATGTTTTCAATTTTATTTAAATGATGATTTCTAATAGTAGAGATATTTTCTATTTTTTTCTTAATATATTTTTTATATATAATAGGACTAAGTTCTTCAAGAAAAGGGGCATATTGTTCATTATGGGGTTAGGATGGTTTATCTTTATGACTTCAACATTAGGCATTAGTATTTTGTGTTTTTTATTACTTATTGCTAGGCGTTAGTTTCATTTAACAATGAAATTATATTCAGTTTCATTTAATAATGAAATTATATTCCTTGCTTTTGTTTTTGATGCCCCTTAATAGGTTCCTATTATTTAAAGCTAGGGGGAGAAGCATCATATTTTAGGCCTCAAGATGCAAAACCCAATGATGAAAATCACTGAACATGCAAGCAAAAATTGCCAAAGGAAGAGGAATGAAGCCTTAGGATACCTTGAAAAAGCCTAAAACCAAGCCTCACCACTAAAGCCCAAGTCTAAACCAAGCCCAAGCCTAAACTGCTAGTCTGGATTAATAGGCTGCATAGCCCATTTAGCAAGTTGTATAGCCTAGTAACCAAGGCTATACTAGTTCGTTTCCCCCTTAAACCCTTAATTTATACAACCCTAAAAGATGGATGTACAACCCAACCTTGGCTATATAACCCATACGCAAATCCTAATTCTAAGAGAACCATCTCCTTCTTTATGATTGGATAAGAACATTCTACAACTAAAACCATTTTTTGCTCTAGTGCATCCATCCATCTTCTATAAATACCTTCCCATTTGAAAATGAGAGGGAGGCTTGGATAACCCTAGTGTTACTCTGCCAAAATCTGTCCACAAACACCATCTAACACAGAAACATCAAAACCCTAGGTTATTCCATCCATTCCTAAAGTAGAATAAGGTCTAATCTTTATACTCTTATACATTCCCTAAGCATTTTAGAGGATATAAATCATCTAGTAAGCCTCAGAGGGTAAGGAACATACAAAGGCATCTACAGGTTCCCCCTTATTTCCCCATTTTTCTTCTTTATCTTTTTCTTTCTTTTTGTTTTGAAAACCTAAAAATTAGGAGTTGTACAACCTTGATGTAAGTTGTACATCCAAACTTTTATAACGCCCCTCATTTTTTATCTGGATTCTTTTATTTCAAAGTTGTTTTTCATAAGGTTTTCTCGCTTCATTAAAAGAATAGGTCTAATGGCCTAAGTTCCCTATTCATTTTAAAAATGGAATTTTGAATAAGTTTTAAGTGATTTTCATATCCTACTTTATGCACATGTTTTAAGATCTTTAATATTTTGATTTGAAGATGCTCTAAACTTTTGTTTTAATCTAGTTTGGCAGTGACCAAGTGAAGGGTTTCTTACTCCTAGGACCTTGATAGCCATATAATATTAGTTTACCTTTTACTTTTATTATTTGCATATGCTTTAGCTGATATTCTCAATCATTATTTATGGGCATTGTAACCCTTGTGATGGCTAGTAATGAACATAAATGTCATGCTTTTTGTGAGCTACAAAAGAAGA
This sequence comes from Omphalea diandra, assembly GCA_949677035.1. Taxonomy (NCBI): domain Eukaryota; kingdom Viridiplantae; phylum Streptophyta; class Magnoliopsida; order Malpighiales; family Euphorbiaceae; genus Omphalea; species Omphalea diandra. The sequence continues at coordinate 15,773 of CATIWR010245846.1, read as the reverse complement.
GGATTCATTAATCCTAAAACCCCTTTTGTAATTATTTTGCCTAAGGCCACTTAAATCCTCTAAGTGTTTTGCATCATATTTTTATGATTCTTTGTCTTGCATGATGCATAAGTTTGTGATTTGATGCTAAATTACTTCTCATGTGATGTTGGGGTGTGTTTATCATAGACTTATAAACATGTCTAAGTACCTTTGCATGAGAGATATGGTAATGTGAATTAAACTTATTAGTATTGCTTTTTGTTCATTTTACTCATCTTATATTTCTTTTCTTTCCTAACTTGTGTATTTTTATAGTGTGGGTGGATTGCTTGATCTAAACCATAAATTTGATCTTGTTAATCATGTTATAGGATGATCATTTAATGTGAATGTGTCGATATGCATGTCACTCCCTATGCCATGTCATATACCTCTATTCCCTTTAAGATGATTAAGCATGATGTGGATGTATGGATATTCATGTCACTCTCTCTACCACGATGCATAATCCCCATCCCCTTTGAGTTGTTGACCTAGTTTGTTTGACTTGATTGCGCTAAAGGATGCTTAAGACCGTTAAATTAAACTAATTAATAACTTGGTTAAGATGTTAAAACTGAACCAAAGATGTCCAAAGGCTGGATCCCAATATTTGAGCGGTTTGGGGTGTCTAACTTCTTTACTAGGTCATACCCAATTTTTGAACCTAATCTCTAATGGGTTGAAGACAAAATTGGCCTTCTAATTGACTTAGTTTAGGTTCAAATTTTATCTTTCCCAAATTTTTATCCCAACCAAAGTTAGGTGGCGACTCCACAATTCCTATGGATACTACCAAAGTATTATCTCATCTTGGTCTCCCAAGGACCACTACTTGGACATAAGGGCTTTAAACTTATGCAAGGCCTAAAAGAATCCCTATTAAACTAAACACGAGCCACTTCTTAGGTTCATTACCATTGTATAGGCCTTTCGTCCTCTTGACCCTCTGTTGGTTGATAAAAGGATGGAATCACAACTCTTGTTCGAGTGTAATCGTGAAAAATCATTGGCACTTACAATGATGACTCCACTAAGGACTCGAAATTGATTTCAGGCTTAATCTCTGACTCACTTCAACATTTTAAACTTGTTATTAATCAAGTCCACATGTGTTCATGTAGCCTCAACACTTCCCACGTGCACTAGGTCTGCCTTTAGACAAAATGATGGCCCTCCAAGCTTAAGATTTAAGCTTCATTCGGACTTAGGAGATTACAAGGAAGGTTCATCATTCATGAGCCTAGCACCTTCGGGTACATTAAATGGAGGATCATGACAATCAACCCCCAAGCTTATGGGAGTCACCAACTACAACAACCCTTTTAACCAATAGGAGCATATAAGAGCCAATAGTACCTTGCCCTTCTCATTTAAAGGAAGCTTTAAGGTTCTTTAAGAAACATGATTAGGCATCCCTTACTGTAAATGCCAATTATGCTACTTTCCCTATGTAAATATCCCCTTATGTAAATATTTTTGTATCCCTTGCCCCGCTAGTAAATGAGTTTTTATGGCTATATACATCCTTATCTCTTTATTAAAGGGATTTTGCGCTTCCTTGTACATCTTTTTCCCTCGAGTAATGTAAAGGGTTCTTTTTTTTTGAATATGTGTTTTCTAAAGATCTTGATCCTTCCTTGGTCTAAGGCAACCATATAACCCTTTGTTGGTAAAAGAACAAAACCCCTCATAGGAAAGATCCATTGGACCTCGTGTGTAGGACGAATAAGGTTAGAAGGCTCTTTTGCAAATGGTTTATGCATACCACCCACATCATGCATACATGCATTGTTTACTTGTACATGCATCATGTTAATAATCTTTGTCTTGCGGCCATCATAACTTCATCTAAACCCTCATGGAAGAGAAAGGATAATTGACTTGCTAGGAAAAGTAAGATGTTGAGTCAGAGCTAGAGAATTGATCTAATCATGGAACTAACCATATTGCCAAAAGTTCTGGATAAGATGATGGTCGACTTTAACTGCAAGATGGAAGAAAGGATTGTGAATGAGGTGAACAAGAACATCAATGAGATTTTAAAGACTCCACTAGCAAGAATGATAAAGGAAATGTGTCGATAAAAGTACCTCAACCTATGGTGATTGATGATGATTTATATGAGATGAAAAAATATCATAAGAGTAAGCTCACCACCACTATTGTCTTGGATAAACCTATAGAGAGTAAGAAGGAGAGCACTCAATTCAATGACTTTGCCAAATAGCTAAAGAAGAATTAGAAGGCCTTAAATGGTAAAGGTTTTAAGAGAGGAATAGTTATTAAGGAATTGTTGGATCATAAACCTGAGAAGCTTTTAGCTAATTTTTGTATGTTTAAGCTCTAAAAGTTCATATGAACTCAAAATACTAAGAACGACATTCACTCATATGTACTAGTAATAAAGGCTTTCAGAGTGCCAATAGGCATTATGTTAGAACTTTTTGAGTTGTCATTAAAAGAGTCTATTAAGACTTGGTATTTCAATTAGCCAAAGACTATTATAGAGGACTGAAAAGAGTTGACAAAAGCTTTTGAGAAGCACTATGCATGCAATTCAGACTTAGAGGTCACATTGTAAGATTTGGAGTCTTTAAAGTAAAAGATTGGTGAATGCTTCAATGACTATACCAGAAAGGGGAAGAAGATGGCATCTAAAGCCACTACTAGCCAATATAGAGAGAACAGGTTTGGATGATTATCAGATGGGCATTACCTAGTATTGGTAGAAGAATTAAAAGCCATGCTGGTAAGAAATTTTGAAGACCTTAAAAAGGCTAGTTTACAAGCTAAGGAATTGAAATTTGAGTCAAAGAGGCAATAAGGGGGAAAAAGAAGTGCCTCATCGTAGCCTCAAGCTTAAGGGGGAAAAACGACTTATGTAAATGCAGTTAGGGCTTTGAAACAATTTATAGATTTAGGTATGCCTCCCTTCAAGGCATTTAAGAGGTTACAGAAGAAGGAGGTATTGAAGCCCTTAATGCTGAGGCTACCTTCCAATCCACTGCCTAAGGTATATGATGGTAATGCCTATTTTGCCTTTCACTAAAGAGCGGGGCACTGTACCAAAGACTATTATAGGTTGAGACAGAAGATTCAAGACCTCATTAACAATAAGACGATTGTGCCACCAAACTTAAGGAGATCAAGTATAAGAGGAAACCCTCTCTTGAACTATCATAATGTTTTGCCTCCTAATCAGTAGACATTTCATTACAGATTTTAGGGTGACTGAAGAGGCTGTTATGGCTACTTTTGAATAGGGGTGAGCATTCGGTCGGTTCGATCGGTTCAGCTCGGTTTTTTATCAAATTTTAATAAACTGAATTTTTTATATTTATAACTGAACCGATCTTATAAAAATTTAGTTCAGCTTGGTTTGTTTCAATTAAATTACATGTATTTTAAATATGGTTCGATTCAAATTGGTTTGATTTATTTATTACTTCGGTTAATTCAATTTTTTCGATTTTCTATCTAAAAAATCGAACCGAAAACCAAAAATCAAAAATCAAATTTTTTTAAAATTATAACTGAACAAACCGATTTTATTAAAAGATCAAACCGATCCAAATAGAATCAGCTCAGTTCGATCGGGTTTTTCGGCTCAGTTCGATTTTTGCTCACCCCTACTTTTGAAGAAGTACCAAAGTAGCTTGTTGTCATGGATTACACCATCAACCCCTGAGAAAGTTTTGGTAAGGAAATGAAGGAGCTAAGAGTGAAAAAATGACCAAGCTATAAGAGGAAAAAGATGAAGAAAATAAGGGGGAGCAAATGAACCATGTAACTCGAAGTGGAAAGTATTGCTCTGATAGGGAAGCTCCTAAGGAATGAAGAGTTGAGAAGAGGTCAAGCAAACTTGTTGTGAAAGAAAAGGAGGATGGCAACCCTATCATAAGATAGCTGAAAAAGATGCCCACTTAGATTAGTGTGTGGAAATTGCTCATTACTTTTCAAGAGCATAAAAAAGCTATGGTTGAAACTTTATCTAGCTTGATCATTTATAATGAAGCCACTCCTAAAGATTTATTGCTCGAGTCAACCATAAACTAAAGATCACCATTTAAGATAGAGACTTGCTACTAAAAGGAAGGGATAACAGTCTAGCTTTATTCATCAAGGTTTAGGTGAAATGGAAACACACTCTATATGCGATGGTTGATGATGCGTTCAGGGATTAACATCTACCCCTTGAAGTTGCTACACAAGTTTGGATTGTCTGAGAAAGATTTAAAAGCTTCTAACAACATCATTCAAGCCTATGATGATAGTAAGAGGCCAGCTTCAAGTATGTTCAAAACCCCAATGAAAATAGGCATCATAAAGACAATGGTGGAGTTTATGGTCTAGGACATTCCTATCACTTTCTCACTTTTGTTGGGAAGATCATGGTATGATCCTCTTGGTAGTGTACCTTCCATTATTCATTAGAAAGTTAAGATTCCTTACAAAGGCAAAATTATGACCATCCATGTAGAGGTTGCGGAGATTGTGTCAGCACTAAGTATAATTGTCTCAAACTTTAGAGGGTTTTAGGTTGTAGGGGTCACTAACAAATGGGTTGATCCCAAGGCAATAAGTATTATAAAGAAATGAACTTTCTACCTGATGATGGCTTAAGGAAGAATTCCATCAGTATATCAAAGTTTTCAAAAACTTCCTACTCAAACTAGGAGGAAAGGATAAAGGTACCGTGGTGAATGATAAAAAATGGAAGTAAGGGATCTTTGTGGGTCGTTATCGGATTTCTTTATGAAGGAAGGGGAAATTACTTCAAAAAGACGAGCAAAAGGCTATTGAGAACAATAAGTCATTAAATGATGGCATAAATGAACTTGAAAAGGCCTTTTTCTATATGAATGTCAAGGAACTAGGCTATCAGAATTATCAAGATTCATTAGCGGAGCATGAGAAGAAAAAAAGAAAGAAGAAAGGTAAACAGGTTGCAAGAATATAGGATAACCAAGAGTCAGGTCAATCTATAGTCTTGTACAACCCTCAAAATATATAGCCTTGGAATGATAGGAAGAAGCTCTTAAAGCAAGAGGAAGAGCAATACTCCCTAGAACAATGCTTATGGGCTACGGATGTTGATTTCATGAAAAAGAAATCTGGGATTGCTAATCAAGATGCCCCTATTATGGATCTAGAATGAGGATGCACCAAGTTGTATAAGTTCACTAAGGATACATACATAGTATTAACTCTAACAGATATTGAAAACATAATTGTAAGTTCCATCGAAGACATGGGTAAAGACAAGGAGGTATAGGATCAAGATGAGCTAGATGGGGTGACCCTTTGGGAAAGCTTTATAAAGATTAAGTTAGAGGATATCCTAATGAGATAAGAATTTAAAGAGGTAGTGAAGGCCATAGGTGGTATAAAAGAAGAGAAACAAAGTGATTTTAAACAAAGGATTTTAAATAGGGTAACAATCTTAATTCTGCAACTAGTAAAGAGGGAAAGGTCAAAGGGGAGAAGACTCCAGCAAAAGAAGCTCCTGCCAACTTACCTAAAGAAGTAGTTTTTCCTAATACTGTTGATGTTCTTACTTCCAATTTTTTTTTTTTTAAGATAATGATGTATTTCTTTCTAAGCTTAAGGCAATGAATGATGAATTTACTTACTTGTATGATGTGTTTCCTGATAGTAGTATGCATAGCATGTATCATTTCATAAGCATATTTAACATTAATTATGTGCATACCACTACATTTAATCTTAAAACACATGAAATTCAAAAATCTTATTCATTACTAGTGATGTCACGCTGGAGGAGCAGAGGAAACTTAAATAGCTGTTTAAGAAGTACCACAGGGTCTTTGCTTGGGCATATGAGGATATGTCAAGGGTTGATAAGCGAATTGCAAAACAACATATCCCAACCTACCCATATATAAGGCTAATAAAATATAAATTCGAAGGATAAGGCTAGAATGGGCTCAGTTGGTTAAAGAAGAAGTGGCAAAGCAGTTGAATACCAAATTTCTATAAATAGTGGACTACCCGAAATAGCTGGCCAATATAATATTAGTACTGAAGAAAAATGAGAGAGTAAGGATATGTATGGATTATAGTGAATTGAATAAAACTTACCTGCAAGATGACTTATCGTTGCCCTATATCGATGTGTTGGTAAATAGTTTTTCAGCGTGCATTACATACTCATTTATGGACTGATCTTCGAGTCATAATAAGATCCTCACAGCTATCACAGATAAGGTGAAAATGGATTTCATCATGTAATGGGGAACATATTGTTATAAGGTAATGTCGTTTGGGTTGAAGAATGTAAGCACAATGTGCCAACAAATGGTGACAACTTTATTTCATGACTTAATCCATAAAGAGGTAGAGGCATACATGGATGATATGGTAGTGAAGTCTGAGATGAAGGAAGGGCACTTTAAAGCCTTAGAGAAGTTTTTTAAGAGGGTTAATGAATACAACTTGAGGTTGAAGCCCAAGAAGTATATGTTTGGGGTGACCTTCAATAAGTTATCAAGGCAAGTGGTAAATGAGAAAGGCATTAAAGTGGATCCAGACATGGTGAAAGCTATTCAACATTGCCTAAGATAGAGAAGGAAGTCTGAGGTTTTCTTAGGTCATTTATAATATATTAGCAGGTTCATAACAAGACCTACCCTCATCTACTAACTAATATTTAATATTAAGAAAGGACCGGCTATTGAAGTGCAATGAATAGTCTAGAAAAGCCTTAAAAAGGATAAAGGAGTATTTCACCAACCCACTGCTGTTAAAACTCCTAAAATTTGAAAGGCCATTAATATTTTATCTTACAGTAGAGGAAAATGTTATGGGTGCAAGTTAGCTAACAAAAAAGAAATAGAAAATGAACACATCATGTATTATCCCAATAAGAAGTTGTTACTTACAAAGAGAAGTATAATCAAGTGGAGAAAACTTGTTTAGCATTAGTGTGGATTCCAAAGAAGCTAAGGCACTACTTCTAGTCATACTCTGTAAAGGTGGTATCAAAGCTAGACCCAATCAAATTTCGACACGAGGCCTCTACTTTGACTAGAAGATTTGTTAAATGGTTGGTACCACTGACTGACTTTGATATTAAATATGTGACTAGAAAAATGATTAAAGGATGGGTAGTTGTAAAGTATTTGGCACAACAACCTCTCCAAGAAGAGAACCAAAATTTTCTCAATTTCTTAATGAAAGATTAAGCATGATAGGGTGATAAACAAGAAAGGAGTGTATGGGTTATTTTGATATCGTTAGAAGCAGAACTCTTACCTATGGCTAAAAAGTTTGACTTTAGGGTGACAAATAATATGTCCAAGTATGAAGATTGTGCACTTAGGCTGGATCTTCTTATGCAACAAAGGGCTAAGATCGCTAAAGTGTTTGTAGATTCATTATTGGTTATCTCTTAGGTGATAGATGACTAGGAATTAAAGGAAGAATGATTAGGTCCATACCTAGAGCATTTGAAAAGGATAGCTTAGAATTTCTAAAAAATCATGTTCCATCACTTATCGCGAGAAGAGAACACAATGGATGACACTCTAAAAACTTTAGTTTCTATATGGGATGGATAAAAAATGATGCCATTATAGCCTCTTATCACACTCATATCTACGATGTCATGTCATGTCGACAAAAGGGCGGTATAAGTGTTAGTGGACAATTATCATTGGTACTATGAGTGCAAACATATCTGAAAAAAGGTGAATACCTCGAAGGGGCTGAAGGGAGAGATAAAGAGATAATTTGAATATTGGTACCACATTTTATAGTCCACAATAGTGTGATGTATAAGAGGATGCATGACAATATTCACTTGAGATGCTTAGTAGAGGAAGAGGCAATTAGAATCATAAATGAAGTGCATACAGGACTTTATGGTCCTCATATGAAAGGGAAAGCATTAGTAAGGAAAATTCTAAGACTAGGATATTACTATACCACAATGGAGCAAACATGCATTCAGATGGTTCGAACTTGTCATAAATGTCAGATTCATGGTAGCTTCAATCATTTACCATTAATCAAATTACAAAATCCGACTTGACCTTAGCCATTCATAGTATAGGGTATTGACGTGATTGAGGAAATCAAACAAGCTTCTATAAGGGGGCACAAGTACATTATAGTGGCGATTGACTACTTTTCGAAATGGGTAGAGGCTAAGGCCTTTAGCAATCTAGAGGAGAATTAAATGGCTTGATTTATTTAAAAGAATCTCATTTATCGATATGGTGTGTTGCATCACATTATTACAAATAATGGAGTTTATTTTTAGGCCAAGATTAGGATAATCTTCGAAAAGTACAAAGCAATTCACCATAAGTTGTCACCATATAGGCCATAAGCTAATGTGGTAGTTGAGGCAGCTAACAAGAATGTTAAAAACATTTTTGTGAAATGGTCAAAACGTATAACGACTACTCAAAGAAGTTATCATATACCTTATAGGGTTAGCAAACTATAGCAAAGACAACAATTGGAATGACGACATATTCTTTGGTGTATAGGATAAAGGCAATACTGTTAATTGAGCTAAAGGTGAGGTCCATGCGAGTGTTGGTTGAGTTTAATGTCCCTGAATATCAGTAGATGAGAAACAAATTTGAATAATTAGCTTTATTAGATGAAAAAAGGTTGAAGGCCCTTTATCACATCCAACTATATTAAGCTAGGATGGCTGGAACATTTAACAAAAGGTTGTCTAACCATAAACTTAGAATCCTCAAGGAAAATTTAGACCAAATTGGGAAGGCCCCTATGTGGTCAAACAAATATACTCAGGCAGTGTAGCAAAATTATCAAATATGGATGGGAATAAGTTCATTGAACTAGTAAATCTAGACATGTTGAAAAGATACTTCGTGTAAGGTGTGAGAAAGTAAAGTAACCTGCTAAGTCAAAAATTTGAAAAACTACTTAGACAAAAATTAGGGCATAAAATCATAAAACAAAATAAAAGAAAAAATAGCTTCCTAAGTCAAAAACATAAAAGGGTAGCTTAGGCAAAAGTTTAAAAAAAAAAAAAAAGGAAAAAATGGAACTCATACAAGGTAAGATCGAGAGAGTGTGACTCATCATTAAGGGAGTCACAGCAAAATAGTTGAGTTATAGTATAAAAGATAGAGGAGAAGGATAATGGACTAGTCGAGCAAAGGCATTGAGCAAGGTGATTGTGTGTTCTAATATGCCAATATTGAGAGTAGCAGTCATACATTCAATTAATGTGTAATGTGAAAAATATAAATGGTCCATGTTAAGCACAACATCATAAGAAAACATACTCACATAATTAAAGTAAATTTTGTTGAACATGACCTTGAACCAGAATCACATAAATAAAAAGAGTCCTTTTCTTATGAAAGATCATTGTTTTTTATGTTATGGTAGGAAAAAGAGGATGTTTGCAACTCTAAAGGTCACATAACCATGTCATGTAATCTAAATCATCTTCAAGCTCTAAATCTCTATCGGTATAAAAGTCATAGATGTAACGACTAGTCTAAGTAGCCTCAACCTTGTCTAAGAAGCATTAGGATAAAAGGCCCTCAATGAAGAAAGGAAAAAACTATACCTCAATTTTAAGAGGGTTAAACTAGCAACACACCTGAGTAGGATCATAAAAAATGCCCAAAGCTAGGATAGAAAGGATGATGTAGTCCCCGTAAGTCCTCAAGGTAACACGCAATAGATTCCACCAAGGGCAACTTTGACAGATGTTTATGACAGTAATGCAGGATATCCACTTAGCCCTAGTGGCAACTAGCCTTAACAGACGATGGTTCGAGTCATGTTGCGAGTAACTGAGCCTTGCATCTATAGTAGGGACAACCAATAGTCTCAGTCTCTCTTACAACCATATCTAAAAAAAAACAAAAAAGAGAGAAAGGAGAATAGTAAGCTCATTAGGTTGAAAACTTGAAAAAGAGCAACCTAAGAAAAAATAAGCAGCTCGCTAGATTGAAAACCCATAAGGACTATCAAAGAAAAATTAGGGTAGTAAAAATAATAATAAGAGAAAAGTGATGAAAAAAGAAACCACAAGAGGAGTTCTTACTAGAAGTAGTAATTGGCTTCTCGTGAAAGAACCCCTGACACCGAGAGCTACCCTATCTAGACCCATAATGGTCTCACTTAAGATTGTTAGTATAGGGGTCCTCTCTGACTTGGTTCCCTCTAGAAGCAGTGAAATTTGTAAATCAATCTCTCATCCCCTCTCTGTAGTAAATACTCATCCATCAGAATGGTTGCCACAATATGGGCCTAAGTTCCCCGAGCATGACCCCTAGAAGGGAGGATAGTGAGAAAAGGAGCCATGAGAATCTTCTACTCGCCTAGCATGTTTCGAGGTACTTTCTCATACTGTATGTCAAAATGTTCCATCATCTTCCAAACGTGTGGGTAATCCGACTATGGTAGAGTAATTCAGCCAACAATTATGATGCAATAGAGACAAATCATGTTCCATCATGTTAAACTCTTCTAATAGAGACAAATCTCTATATCCCTAAAATGGAAAGTATGGATAGCCATGTATCCACCCTTATTGACTATTCGAGCTAGCATCTCTATCATAGCCTCACTCTCTACAAGTAGTAGTCTCTATCTTGGAGATCATAAGTTAGATGTTGGATCGACTCCTACAAGATACACAAGGGCTAAGATGGTTCGAACACAAATCACACACAAAAGCAGGGGTCACAAACATGTATATATGCATTACTTTTCACTTATTACATGTCTTTGGCTACTGACCTGCATAAATTGTGTCTGTTGCATTATAGCTCTCTTTAAGGAGACGATTAAGTCAACCATTGCCACAACCTGGATATGAGAAATCTATAAAGAAAAGGAAAGCACTGTTAGAACTCAAAGTTTGATAAAATGTGATGGGAATGAAAGTAAAGGATATTCACATGGGTGGTCTCAGTTGGTTAGAAGGTGTAAGCAGACTGGGTAAACTGTAGTGACATCATCAATAAAGATGTCATGCAGGACTCCATCCTAAGTACCATTCTCAAAAGGAGGGTCTCACCATCAGTCGTCGCCCATATGAGATAGCCTTTGCCATCTCTAATGATCATGCCTCCATAAGGCTCCTTCAGTCATAGCATACCAACAATAAGAACAGACAATCGTTGCTAGTACAAAACCAAGGAAAATAAATGAATAACTATATGTGACATAGGTTTCTTTTTATAGGATGGTAATACCTGATTGATGGTAAAGGCATTCAGGCAAGCACGTCTGGTGACCCTGAAAGCCTTTGCGTGGGGGCGTGGCACTACATCTGATAAAGTAAAGGTAGGTGCCTCTAGACCCACCACTAGTTTGTTCCCTATTTACAAGCCCAGCTCGAGAGCTTAAGCCTATCAACAAGCACAACACTAATGCAAGCTATAGAGAAAAGATAAAAATACTAAAATGACTTAAGAGAAACTCACAATGAGCACCCACCACGCGCCACACATGTACACCTAGTCGAAGTGATGTAAGACCCTAGGTGCTCTAGTATTGGCATAAGGCATAACTCAGTAACATTAGAGGCATTCAAGAATAGGACCCTTAACAACGCATATAACAGGAATCAAAGTATGTGTTAATCTATTATCTCCTGACCACAATCATCAGTAACTGGAGAAGCACTAGCCTGTATGTTGAAGCGTGTGACAGTCTGATTCCCCTTGACCTATGGAACACACTCAAGGAGTCAAAGAATGTAATCCCTCTAGAGTATGAGCTTATGCACATCAAAGTCTTTTGAAAGAGGGATACCTGACAAGCAGAGCTAGGTCAGGTAAGCGAAATCCCCATGCATGATCATCAGCTCCCTAATCAAAGGTAGATGGAAGGTATGGGTGTTGTCCATACACCGTTAGGCCAACGTATGCATCATTGCCAAGTCCATCCTCAAAGCCTCTCTCGATAGTGTCTAAAGAAGGGGAAAAAGCCCAGTCTCCTCTAGACGAGCCATAACACAAGGATAGAGTTGTTGGAATTATGTCCCAACAAAACCCGTTGCACCACCTCCTCTTTTATAGAAGACAATAGCTTGAAAAGGAGAAAGAAGGAAAACCATGGACAGGCATCAGAAAAGGCAAAATAAAAGAAAAAAGGAAAAGTAAATTTGATAATACAATAATAAATAGTTTTGCACACACATCAAGGGCCAAAAGTCAGAAAGACAAAGAGACTAAAACGATAATGCGAGGTAAGCGAGAATTCAATTATTTCTAAATCAATCGATGTCTTGTCTTTCGTGATTGCAAGTGACTTTAAAAATCACAAGAATCTAGGAAGCAAAAAGTAAGTAGCCCTGGTCATAAATAACTATTTGCAAATTTCAAAGACAAAGTCAACAGACTCAGCTTAGAATCAACAAAGACAGAACCCTGATAAATAAATAAATAAATAAATTATTCTAAGTGTGCATCCTAATCACTCATAAGTGATCCATAAATTAACCACACTATTTTTGTGAATATTACAAAGATAAAATGTGAATGCATGCAAATTGGCATAACAAACTGGACAGACAAATAAAAAATAAATTTAGCAAAAAATAAAAGGTGAGTATTGTAAGAGCTATCTTTAAATATTTTGAAAGTTAACCCAATGTTCGCATGCAAAAAGGAAATTTCAGGGTAATGCCTATAATTTATAATATTGAGCAAAGTAGAGGAATAATAGTTAGAGAAAAAGGAGAAAGAATGCCTACCACTCTCTAGGTAACTCTTACAAGGTGACGATATAGATTATAGATCATCAGTGTATCACTGTATAGGGAAAATTGATCAGAATCATCTTCACGGTCATGCTTACTAATGGGCTCACCCTCTCAAAACCCTATTAAGATCATAGCTACTCCAGAGCATCCCGTGCAGTAGCGTCCTTATCAAAAAACTCCTATTACATATCAAACATATCGTCGTCACGATATCCAACCATAGCATCATCTCTGAAAGCATAGGAAAATCTAAGGAGTTGAGTTTAGAGAGCTTTTGGGAGTGAGAAATAAGAGATAAAAGATAATAGGACAAATGGCTTATCACTATCAAAGGGGGTTTATATAATGAGCCTAGTCTCTACAGCCTAGTATGGTCTATACAGACCAAGCTTCGCATTATGGAGACAAGTTTCATCAAGTGTTTTATACATACCCACACATGGTTGTACAGACCACTAATGGATAGCAAACCCAAATTACCCTTTTCAAGCCTAATTTTCCAAATTACCCCTTTAAAGCCTAATTTTCCAAATTACCCCTTTCAAGCCCAATTTTCTAAACTACTCCTTTCAAGCCTAATTTTCTAAAAATGGCCCTATTAAGGCCTAAGAGGTCAATGCAACCATCCAACTTACCAAACAAGTTGGCTAAAATACCCTTACTCTTATTAAAACCTCAAAAGCCTATATTGACCTTTAAAAATGCCAATCGAATTACCAACCCTCCAACTGCAAGCTTGACTTTCATGAAGCCTTAAGTACACATCCAAGAAGAGATTCACCACCATAAAAACATCTAAACCTATAAGAGCAATTTTTACAACATGTAGGCACAAACCCACATTAAGATAGAAATGAATCCCCCTAAGATAGCCAAAAGGGCTCCAAGAGCACCAAGACACCTTTAATATGCCAAAAGGGTAGAAATGACATGAGACCAACCCCCGGGGGAATCTTTGAGCTAGACCCACTAGCCAAAAGGACTAAGGTATTTGTAAAAGATTCAAGAACATTAGTAACTACAAGAAGACAACTGAGTACTTGCTAGAAAATTGCCATAATGTCCTTAATACCTACTAGACAGCTATTAAAAGATACAATAACATCTAGTACCAAATAAAAAGCTACCAAACTTCCTTAGTACCTACTTAAAAGCTGCTAAAAGATACAATAACATCTGGTACTTACTAGAAAACTACTAGAACAAGCTTTAGTACTTACTCGATGAGTTGTTAAAGACTTGTATCCTTTTGTATCCTTGCTAATGCTTATGTTCCATACAATGCTTTGATGATAGTTGTTCAAATAGTTATTTCTCAAATGTTGTTTTTTAAATCCTATAAAGTAGGGGGCAAATTGTAAGCATTAGATTTTGGATCTCATGATGCAAAGCCCAATGATGATAATCACTAAACATATCCCCTAAAGTGTAAAGGGGAAATTGCCAAAGGAAGAGGAATGAGACCTTAGGACACCTTGGAAAAGTTTAAAACCAAGCCCCACCACTAAAGAGTAAGTCTAAACCAAGCCTAAGTGTAAGTCAAGCCTAAATTGCTAGTTTGGATTAATAGGTTGTACAACCCAGTTTGTATCATTATATAACCCATCAACTAAGGATGTACATCTTACTATTAGCCCATAAAACGTTGTCATAAACCTTAGTTAGGGAACCTTCTGGAATTGGTCTCCCCATCTTAAACCTTTAATCTATACAACACTAAAAGATAGACGTACAAGCCAACCTTAGTTGTTCAGCTCACCTGCAAACCCTAATTCCAACAGATCCATCTTTATCTCTATGATTGGATATGAACATCCTACAACTAAAACCATTTTTTGCTATAGTGTACTTACCTGTCATCTATAAATACCTTCCTATTTAAAGAGGATGGGGAGTTTTGGATAATCCTAGTGTTACTCTAACAAAATCTCTGCACAAACACCACTTAACACAGAAACATCAAAACCCTAGATTATTCCATCTATTCCCAAGGTACAAAAAGGCCTAATCTTTATACTTTTGTGCATTCCTTAAGTATTTTAGAGGATATAAATCATATAATGAGCCTCTATAGGAAAGAACATACAACGACATCTAGAGACTCCCCATATTTCCCCCCTCTTCTTCTCTTTCTTTTTCTTTCTCTTTGTTTTAAAAACCCATAAATAAAGGTTGTATAAACTGGATGTAAGCTATACAACCCAGCTTTTTAAGGAAAATTTTGCAATACCCCTCTTTCTTCATCTAGATTCTTTTATTTCAAAGTTATTTTTCATGAGGTTTTCTAGCTCCATTGGTAGAATAGGATGAGGCCTAATGGTATAGGACCCCTATTCATTTCAAAAATGGAATTTTTAATAAGTTTCAAGTGATTTTCATATCATACTTTATGCACATGTTATAAGATCTTTCATATTTTTATTGGAAGATGCTCTAAGCATTTGTTTTAACTTGGTTTGGTCATGACCACAGGAGGGTTTTCTTGCTCTGAGGACCTTGAAAGTCATATAAGATTAGTTTACCTTTTACTTTTATTGCTTGGCATATGTTTTGGTTTATAGTCTTAGTCCTTATTGATGGGCATTCCAACCTTTGCGATGGTTAGTAGTACACATAGATGTCATGTTCTTTGTGAGCTACAAAGGGAGAGGATTTATTAATCATATGACCCATTTTGTAATGATTTTGCCTTAGGCCATTCAAATCCCTGAAATGCTTTATATCACATGTTTATGATTCTTTGTCTTACATGATGCATGTGTTTATGTTTGATGTTAAATTGCTTCTCATGTGATACTGCAATGTGTTCATCATGACTTAGAAACATGCCTAGGTACCTTTGCATAGGAGATATGGTAATGTCAATTATACTTATTTTGTTGGACTAGGATATTTAATCCTAAGTTTAGAACCTCTTTTGATTTTGACAAAGGAGATTGATCATTACTAATATTTTTATTAAGTTTTGATTTTGCAGAAATATAAGTCTCTCAGTCAAGGTCCAATTGTCACAGTA
>CATIWR010245843.1:0-17010 GCA_949677035.1 Omphalea diandra | reverse complement strand
AGATTCGAGCAAATACTAGGAGTCCCTTTCTTCCATGATAGCTTACTGCTAGTCTGATAGCACCAAAGTGCATATGAGTATAACCCTGAGTAATCCATTGCTGGACAAACTCAGAAGGGATTTCCAGGTTAATAAATTGCTTTAGACTAGAAGCCTGAACGGGACATTGATCAAAGCTAGAAGCTTGTACATACTCTTTAACACTCTTAACAGAAGGTTTAATTAAAGCTCTAAGAGTACGAGTAATACTATTTTTGGTTTTTGAGAAAGTATCATAAGGATTTAAGAAAGGTAGGCTAGTTTCTTGAATCTTTTTCTCATCAGGAATATAAGACAATTCATACAAATAATCTATTTTAGAAGAAGAAGATTTTTTGTATGTTACAGGTGGAGGAACAGTAACTGTTAAAGGAACAGATCTAAAAAAACTAGAAGGGTCAAGTGTTTGATAAGAAGAAGAAGAAGAAGGTTGTTCATGAAGAGGAACAGTCCGTGGATTGATGTGGGTGATAGGGTTGTGTTTTTGGTGAGATTTTTTTTTTTATTTTGAGAAATAAGAGAAGAAATGGTATCTGGTTTGGGAGAAAATGTGGTTCAGCCTTGCTGATATCAAACATTTTTATTTTCACAAATTCAGCTTGCTGATATCAATGTTGCATCGTTTGTGAGAATTTATTTTTTGACAAATAAGAGACGAAATGGTTTGTTTGTTTGTGAGAA
Organism: Omphalea diandra; assembly: GCA_949677035.1. Classification (NCBI taxonomy): domain Eukaryota; kingdom Viridiplantae; phylum Streptophyta; class Magnoliopsida; order Malpighiales; family Euphorbiaceae; genus Omphalea; species Omphalea diandra. The sequence goes on along the minus strand of CATIWR010245843.1, from coordinate 16,290 downwards.
AATGTGGGAAAGTATGAACAGAAAATATACTGACTAGGCATAGTGGATCAATTTTTACCGAGTCAATTTTGCCATACCAGCGTCGGAGCTCTAATTTGATCGGCAATTTGAGATTAGGACCATAGTATAATAAATTAAAAATTTAAATGACTTTAACAATCAACTATTTTTATAAATGATCACAATAAAATGATTTCTAAAATTAAGTGCTACGTGCAATTTACCCACTTGAATTATATTAAAGTAAGTCAGGGCAAGCATTCTTGTCTACTCTAGCAGCCAATTGCGCCTTCCAAAATTCATTGACCGAAAAAGCAATAGAGCCATGGACTCTGTTGGAGTCCTATGGTAGTTTCTCTCCTCTCACGTTAGCATGTCATCTGATGTTTTAATAATTGTTGTCTTTCTTGGTTGGCAAATTTGAAGACGCAAAACGCTAGCGGCAGAGAGAGGGGGAGCGTTGGATTCAATTTTCGATAGATTATTTGAAAATATTTAAAGTTAATATTTATAAATTTTAGTTTGATTTTTGTATTTGATATCTAGAAATTTTAATTTTTATTTCAATTCAAATATTTTAAATTTTGATCAATTTTGATGTCATTTGATTCGATTTAATTTGAATAAATGCAATTATAATTTGAATAAATGCAATTAGATTATTCAATTGTCAAAAATAGGGGTGATTGATCTCGATTTTTGATTGGTTATTTAAAATTATCCAAAATTGTTTAATTGAAAAATGAAGGAATTGGTACTGAACTAAAATAAAAAAAATATTCGTCTTGAATTGAATCGATTTTCGGTTCGGTCCGGTTTAATTTAAAAATTCAGATGTTCTGTATTTTTTTAAATTCAATTTACAAAAAATAGAGTTTGAATATATATATATATATATAATGTACAACTTTTTGAAATATAAAAATTTATGAACATAAATATTGTTTTGCAAAAAAATATATTTCTAGCATCTAATAAAAATACATACAAATATAAGATAAAATAAAAATAAAAATAATAACTTAATCGTTCAAATTAATTAATAAGTTTTTGGTTCAAAATAGAGCTATACTTAATTGTTTAACTTAATAATATATTTTTTTCTTCATAAATTAATCTATAAGACTATAAAGAAGCCATTCTCAGTTCTTAAATAAATAATTTAATTTAGATTATTTTTTTACATAATATATATGAATTATGTTTTTATCATATATAAATTGATTTCAAATGGTTTACAATAATTTTCGCCTCATTCTCAAATATGAATATCACGTAAAATTCAACCTCATCGCAAATTTATATATTGGTAGTGTCCGATCCAAGTTAGTCGAGAAGTCAATAGATATTTTTTAATTTTAAATATTTTAGGTTCAATTATTTAGGTCAATTCGAGACCTTCAAGTCTTGTGTGCAACCCTACAAAGAGGTGTCTTATTTTTATTGTTAAAAAATTTTAGATAAAATTTAATTAAATATTTATTATTTTTATATTTAATCGTATTAAAGTTTGTATTTATTTTTGTGATTCTGTATCTGTTTGGCTTATCAAAGTTTGTATTTAATCGTATTTTGTATTTATCAAAGTTCTGTATAAGATTATAAAAATTCAAATAAAATAGATAAAAAAATTCAAATAAAATGATATAAAATTAAATAGGATGAAATGCAAAAAAAAAAAAAACCATCAAATTCTATTTCAAATTTATAAAAGAAAAAAATAATAAAAATAAATTTATTAGTGGCTCTACTGTCTTGGGGACAACGGCGTGACCCATCAGCGCCCTTTGAAGGCATCTATCATCTATGGCTGCATAAAGGTGTTTGTAATAAGTTTTTTGTATGTCTGATTGTTATTGGGTTAGTTCAGTGTCCATATATGTCATTAGCCTTGCCATGACATATGTTATCTTAATCACACTTAACATAGCAGAGAAATATTAGTATTATATAGAGTGAGTGCCTTGAAGAAATCCCTATGATCATGCTTTAGCTCATTATCATGAAACCTGTTAGGGTGGAGAAACTTAGATCCTTCAGTTGACACCTAGCACATTCACTAGAAGTCAGTTTTGCACTCTTTATCAGAATTCACTTATGATAAGCCTGATAAAAAATAAAACAGAATGTTTATAATATCCGTTAACTAGGGATCACATATTCAAAGAGATCAAATGTTAACAATCAATGGATTCCAAGATAGTGGAAGAATCAGCAGCCTGGTTATGATAGTGTGGTTAGTTCTAAACCTGCACTTAGTGCAATTACTAAATCTCTCTCCTCCATATCTTACTGTGTTTTGTCAGAACAATGTGAAATGTTTCCGTAATGTAGAACACTATTACACAACCTGGTCTGAACCACCTGTATTTTCAACCATCATGCCTGCGACCAGGTTAACTTGAGCAGCATTTTGATAGAGCCCCAAATGCATGTTGGCATTGGGAAAGTTCGCAGCTATTTTCATATTCTTCATCTTAGACATGATATCTATACGACTGAGGGAACCATTTCGATAATGGGCCATGTTTCACTTTGACAACTAGCATGACAAAGCCATAACACGGTAAATGCATCAATCCTATCAGTAGATACCTGGAAATCCATGTCAAAGGAAGAGTGATAAAAATTTACATGAAATGTAAAAAGCCCATGTAAATTGAGGCTGAAGAAAGAAGAAAAAGTAGAAAAGAGATGTGTGACCTTGAAAACCTTCAGAAACAAAAAGAAAACTCATGGTTCACACAACTTGGTTATGGCTTTCTAGATATTTTTTAAAATAAATATAAATATATAGCATTTATCAAAAACTGTACAAAGTCCAATTGTCCAGACTCAGTACAAGAGAAACAATCTAAACAAGATAAAATGGGAAAAATTGGTCTTATTTTCCAAATTAGATGTCTCCTGTTCTCTGAAAAACTGTCCTATATATATATATTCAGCATAAATATAAATTGAAGGAAAATGTCCATGACAGAACATAAATGAGATGTTTGAGGTACGAACCATAAGTAAGCATAAGGTGATGACAAGTCAATAAAAGGATATGGCCACCTGAACCATCAACACTATTGGTGTGACAAACAAATATGAAGATGAGGAAAGAGAAAAAAAAAACGAAACATTACCAAATTGATACACAAATATGAATAATCCACTGGAAAATGACAAAAACACCAGTCCACAGAATGAAGTAAGATATCCGAAACCAAGGAAATGGCTGAAAGGAGTAAACAGAGATTATTCAAGGATAATGACAAAATAATGGAAGGAAAGAGAGAAGAAAGGTAAAACCTATCAATTTACCAGGCAATTCAAAGCTGTATCACCTAGCAATGCAACAGCATTGAGTGAATGCATATTCACTGTCATCTGATGTGATTGCAGACATAGCCGATAAGAGACATTAGGCCATATCAGGAAAAAAGAAATTTCAAAAATGGCCAAACAAAATAAACAAAGCAGATAACTAAGATGAATAGAAATATAAGTATCACAGCTAGGAATTCATTTCATCACATATATTGTCTATATGCACAATTTGTCAAACCTTTTAACCACAAAAGACAGGATAATACAAATGCATACAATATAGTGAAGTCGTCTAGACTTGCTCCGAGGTTCGGCATGCTAAATTAAAGACCAAAGCCTTTTTGAGGACGACACAACCAATCTTCTACCATCCAAAGACCTTCACATGTTCCTATGTATGTGATATTTCGACACTGAGGAAGAACAAATTACAGAAATTAATATTTAATTTGTATGGTAAGAATGAAGAAAATGAAAGAGTCACTGTTACTCATACTCATTAGACATTAAGAAGGCAAATCCAACACAAATCCTTACTTTTTCCTTTGGACTAAAAGTTGCCAGACTACACTATTCTATGTGTCAAGTTCAAGTGAATGTTCATTGCACAAGTTCAAGAAGCAAGCTTGCAAGGTGACATGATTGCGCCATTTTGAAGACTGCAACATCTCTTGGTCCAAGATACAGGAAAAACACTAACCAGTATGGCTCCCAATTTAAGGGCAATGAAACAAAATTATGTAATGGAGTTAAGAAAGCACTGGCTACCAATACTGCCCCAGATCATTAATACTTGAAGACCTAAAGAATAGTACATAATGGCATGGGCTGTAACTCCCAGGCTTATCTCCCTCTTTTTGTTAGTAATCAGAAGCCCAAGCCCTTGACTAAGGAAACCTAGACAATGAAGCAAGACATGAATCAACTACCCAAGTGCATATCTTTGTTAATTGCTAGTGCATATCTTTGTTAATTGCTACCTAAGGATAACACTGCGTTTCAGAGCCCTGCCATAGGTGATGAGTGACCGGCTTGGGCAAAATTATTGCAATAGGAAATAACTGAAGTAACTTTATAACTGATGCCATTTGGCAAAATGCTTATAAACAGGAATTATATCTACATGAACGTTTATAGCAGCAACCTGAGTATATCCAAACTAGAGCACTATTATTATTTAAAGTTCCATTGGGATAGATACTGATTTGAGATAAAGGTGGATTTGACTCGATATCATGTTGATTTTTATTCATTCTTCACTTGAAGCAAAAATTCAAATCATCCTCCATTTGAAATGTATACCTAGCAAAATGGACTCTAATATAATTACATCTCCAGAAAGACTTAGTCATGTTCAGAAACGCTTCAAATGTCTGATAATGTACTGAAGCAAGAAGAGAAAGTAGTCAGATTTAGCCTAGATCAGGTGCACATATGGATAGAACCAGAGGCAGTAACCAGTAAAGCAAATTAATGGCAGATTTACAATATCTGTTCCTGGCACCATTCAGATAACATTCTTTGATGGCAAAAAATGGGAAAAATAGTGGCTCAACAAACACAACCACATTTAAAATTTGTTACTTACAATATTCAGATTGTAATCCTTGATGGTAAGAAATGGATAAATAATGGCCCAATAAACCCTATCAGTAAGCATCACTGCCCCAGCATTCATCTGTTTATGACAGATCAGAGAGAAATTGTTAGATAACAAAAAAACATAGAAACAAGTGATTTCACTGACATGCTTTCTTTAAGTTTTTCACTGTGCAATGTAAGTCTAGTAGATCAATGATTTAAGAGATAGACCATTTGAAGCCAAAATTAATTGCACCCTATAGCTACATATATTAGAAGTAGCTTGGGTTTATGATGGCTAGGAGATTCAGAGCCACAGAATAGTTTCCGTTGCATCCATCAATAAAAAAAAATTCTTCTGCTAATGATCAGGAGTAAGGACCAGTCAAAAGCAGCTTCTAGTGAAAGTATATATGCTTGATGAATTACTGGACTTTAAGATAGGATGTAGGAAAACATACAGAACTGGGAAAATAAAACAAAGAGAATGTCTGAATCTTGCAAACATGGAAAAAGAGGTAAAATTATCCAGTTGATAAATTTACTTCTAGCCATTTGAACATTCAGACTCAAACTGTTTGAAAAGCCTCTATGTCTTCATAGCACCAAAGCTATTTTGTATTTTAAAAGAATGTACCTGGAATAAAACTTGAAAGATAAAGTTAGAAATGCTTGCTGATTGAGCCACATAAACTTCTTCAGAATTTGCGAGTTTTCTCACTTCAATCCTTTTGTTGTATATCAAAGGCACATGATAACCTTGCTCTGCATCATCCACAACGTGGTTATTAGATACTGTCCTGTTCATTTTGTGATACCGGCAACATCCACAGATGGAGAGCAGTAATCCAATCTACAAGTCAACTTGAAACCCAAACGAACATGAGTTAAAAAAGTGCACAATGATGCAATAACATACTTCCAACAAAAGCAAAAGTTGTTCAGAAGCAGACTGCATCTATGACTATTGCAACAACAATATCTACATAAATGGATGACACATTCAACCAATAATTTAGGTAGTTAAACAAAAGGGAGGGTGCAGAGAAGGACAAAACATACCCCAAAATAAATGGTAACAGACGTAAAAGTCCACCTGTTCAACACCCAAAACCATATAAACTGAAGTTAGAATTTAATAAATGTATTTCAAAATCAGTTGGGAATCTGGAACTTAAATAACACAGATGCCTAAAATCTGGGGAACCTATGGTCCTGGATGAGAAAGAAACTCAGTTCAACTTAATGTTATAAAATGAGCCGTCCAATGATGCCCCAAAGGGCATATAATCACAACTCATATGGAGGAACATTTTGGGTGGTCAATGAATTACACAGCTCATTTCAATAACATGACATTCTAATTATTTTAAGTTCAGAAACTGCATGAGACATCAATTGCCAAAAGTATTTAAGACAAGGGCAAAGCTATTTGATAAATGATATAGAAGCACATGCACACTTCTACCATATTTATCATAAAGAAAAATTTCAATTCGTGCCTTAGATAGGGTGAAATTTCAAATTCTATCCTACTAGAATAATAGAGAAGAGATAGCATACTGAGTGTAGTAAAACATGACGAATCCATTAACAGAAACTTTGGCAATAAGGGACACCAGAAGCAGAGAGAAAATAATAAGTCGATAAGCCAATAACCAAATGGGGTGGATTTGGTCAAGACATGGCCTCCAAGCTCCATCTTCATAGAAAGAACGATAATCTATCTCTTGCTGGGCTTTTCATCCGCAAGATTTCAAATGATCCAAACCTTCACCTTCATGTTTCCAAATAATGAATACAGCAACAACCATAGGGATGGATACCCAGATTGCACATAGCAACACCCTCCAATTCAACCAGGAACTCAAGGTGGTGGAATCAGAGTCCACCAATAGAAGCATCCCGATAAAAGAAATCACAAATGTTACCTCTACCCTTTTCTTGATTCCTCATCAATATACAATGAAGATTCCTGCTTTTATAAAATAATCATAATTAGAAATAACTGAAAATGACCCAAATTCCCAGAAGGAGAAATCTTTAACGATTTTGCTATTTCATAACTAACAAATAATTCAACCCAACGGAACAGGATAAGAAACTGAACAAGAAGAGAGTACTTACAGATGAAATGATGGAAAAAAAAAAAAAAAAGAAGACTGTTTTTAGAGAGAATAATGAAATGGAATGATTTCAAGACTCATTCCATGAGAAGAAATGTAAAAAGGGCATGCTTTGGAAATGTGTGATCAAAATTTTTGGACTTCCCATGAACATGTGTGAATAAGTTGTGTGGGACTCTATTTCCCAAAAAAAAAAAAGGAAAAAGACAAAGACCCATTTTCTTCAATCTATCTTCCTTTGGGAATTTGTGAAGGGAAGATTTGGATGAACCATGAAATGGAATTGACAATTGGAGCTTGCAACGCATGGCCGATTGCAAGCAGAGAAGGAGAAGCGAGAACGTTGACGCGTTGGGGAATCACAGCCAATGGTGTAAATATAGGAAGAATTACTGGACGGTCCTCAGCACAGTTTGCTATCCTCGACTCAAGTTTCAATAACCAGCAATTCGATATTGCTCTTCAATTGTTTGCTTTTGCTAGTGCTATTTATTTCATCAATTTTTGCACTTTGCTCTTCAATCTTTAGATATGAATAGTGTTTTGAAAAATGAATCCAACCGGTTGAACTAGCAATTCGCAAATCAATTCATCCTTTTAAAGATTTAAAATTTAATAAATGAAAATTGGTGAAATTTAAAAATAAATTAACCAACTGAATTGAATTGATTTAATTAAAATTATATCATTCTAATTTTAAAAAGTCATAAAAGGTTGGATTTCTTTTATTAATATTTTGTTAAATTCTAGATAGGGATGAAATCAATGTTTTAAATTTGAAGGGCCCGAAAATAAAAAAGAATAAATATATTTTAAAAATATTATATAAAATTTATAAAAAATATATGTAATTTTTAAAATTTTAAAGGGACCAAATATATAATTTTAGAAATTTTATATAAAATTTATAGAAAAATATATAATTTTTAAAATTTTGAAAGTTATATATATATATATATATATATAAAATATTTGTGAATGAAATTGATAAATTATAAAAGTTTGTGGGGCGAAACATATATTTCTTTAAATTTTATACAAAACATATGAATACAATTGATAAATTTTAAAAGTTCTTATACTTTTTCTTCTCTTTATTAATATTTAATGAGTGTTTTTATTTTATGTATAATATCATACTTTTATACATAATGTTTTATACAATTAAATCGGATCCGATGAAACTATGAATTAATTAATAAATTGGTTTAATTGTGATCTAATTTTAAAAACATTAAAATGTAGATATTAAATACCTATTGAAAAGAATTAGAATTTTAGTGTATATTAGAAGTATAGAATGAAAGAGGGACTAAAAGAAGTGAGTTTATATCACGCTAGTACCACCACGCCTTCCATCTGATGGTCAAAGGCTTTGCGTTGAGAAAAATACACAGTCAAAATATTTTTAGTTTTATTTTTCATACATAATTACATAGCGTTTGAATAATTTAATTTTCAATTAATCATGTAACAAAAAAAATATATGAGTTGTATTTTCATAAATTATAGGCTTATTGGCTTAAAAAAGTTCAATCTTTTAGAATTATTGAAAGTGACTAATTTTTTTAATTTTAGTGGTCAAAATTAATAAAATTTTGATAAAATTGATCAATTTTTTAATTTTAGTAAAATTAGTCAAAACTAATAAAATTTTGATAAATCTAACCTAAATTCAAATTGATCAATTTTAATTTTTCAGTTTTTTAAAAAATTTTTAGTATTTTTTAAAACGAAATAAGGTATTTTTTTAAAAAAAAAAAATTGGGAAGCAAGGGATATTATTATTTAATTTTTTTGGTTAAACAATATTTCATGACATACTTCTAGAATTTCTAACCAATATCAATGTATATAACCTATATTGCACAAAAACGAAAAAATGGTGAAACGTGGAAACGAAAACGACAAAATGATATTTGTCAAAAATATAAGAAAAGAAAACGTGAGAGAAATGCGAAAATATTAAAAATATAAAGGCAAATATGTAAATATTAAAAATATAATGAAATTTATTAATACTAATATTGTAATAAATATTTAGTATTATTTTTTATTTCAAACATAATTTACTATGAAAATAAATATTAAAAAATAAGAAAAATAAAAAATCAAGTTTTCCATAATAAAGAAAAATGAATTTCTATAATTGCTTAATAATAATTAATCTGAAATAGTTTAAGAATTTGACAACTTTTAAATTTTATTTTGATATTATTTTCTCATTTAGGAATTTAATGAATTTTTTAATTTTATTTTAATATTATTTTCTTATTTAGGAATTTAATAAGTCTTTTTATTCTTAATTAGTTATAAATGTTTTTCTTTATTTTCCTTTTTCATCTGGGAAATATGTTTCCAATTTGAAAATGAGTTTCCAATTTCATTATATTACAAAAACGTGTCTGAAATATTTTTGAGAAGTTTTTGTGAAGTTTCGAAGACAACATGTTTTCAAAACAGGAAAATGTCAACATGGTGAAGTTTCTATGCATCCTAGTAAATAACTAATTCTGATTTCAAATTCAATTTTAGATAAATGATTTGTCATTTGTCAACTAGGTGTTTATTTTAAGATAAAAATTTGATATTTCTCAAATTACCTATTTGACACATAAGTGATTAGAATTTTCATATATAACACTATTTAATTAAAAATAATTTTACGTAGAAAAATATTTATTAAAAAACCATATATTGATAATTAAAAAATATAAAAGTAAAAAATAATTATCATATGTTTTGAATTTTAAAATAAATATTATGTTACTTAATTACATATTTTATATGAATATTTTGTTTTATTACTATTTTAAATATGTTTAAGTAATATATTAAACTATAGTTGTGCAAGCGTGGATTATCGACTAATATATAATATTATAGTTTTATATGCAGTTTTAGATGAGTGATCATCGTTTGTCAACTAATTATTTATTTGAAGTAAAAATTTAACATTTGTCCAACTAATTGCTTGACACATAAGCGATTAAATTTTTGATATAAAACTACCTAACCAAAAATAACTATAAATGAAAATAAAAAATAATTAAAAAACTACAAATAAGCAATTAAAAATACAAGGTAAAATAATTTTTATATATTATCTATTTTTAAAATAAATAATATTTATTTAATCACATTTTTATATGAATATTTTATTTTATTAATATTATTTATTTAATCACATTTTTTGTTTGAATATTTTATTTTATTAATATTTTAAAATATATTTTAAAGAATATATATAATTAATTTTAGTATCAAATTCAATTTTAAATTAGTGTTTATCATTTGTCTAGCAATTATATTAACAACATAATATATTTGAAGTTACAATATTAATACAAATGTGGTTAACTTCATGTATTCCTCAAGCATTCTTGAACTTCTTCACACGTGCTCTAGTCATTGGGCAAATCATACTTGAATTGTTCATCTTCCTTGGTGCTTGCTTGGCTTGCGTCAAATATTGTATATTTTATTTTTTATGTGGCAAGTAAGCGAATAATTAAATATTTTGTCACAACCCAATTGGGGACAATGATTGATTTGAGGCCAAGTGTCATCAAGCACCACATAAACTAATAAGTCTTGAGCATTACATTAATTTTAGAACAATTAAAATCTCATACAATTCTGATAACTCATATCATCCAACTATCAAAAAATAAATAGTTCTTTTAATGAACACCCTACTAATCTTTGCTCCTAATAAATATTAATAGACATAGACATAGTTACAACCTTAAAATTTAGAAATCAACTAAGAGTCCGAATACAAATAATTGATAATCTAAACCTTGCAAGTGTGACTTTGGAGAAGAAAGTAAGTTTCACTTCCAATCTAACTCAACTTGCAAAACTGTTGTGAATAGGGGGGAGGGGAGAAGGGATGAGCAATCCACATCTCAATGAAAAATTATATAAGGTCAGGAATGTCCTAACCTCTTTCATAACTTTGAACTTTAGAGAATAACATTGTACTTATTTAACAAAAATACATAGTAAGTTTCACAAGAAACCTTGTACCATTTAAAGCACAATACTTATCACATGTCAATTCATAAATACAAGTCATGTGATACAACAACATGTACAAAATCACAATATTTTGGAGAAAATTTAGGAAGAATCTTCAAACAAACATATAGGGGATAAAGTGTCCAGATATATAAATAAATATACATTTGGGCACTATGAAATATGCACCAAATCATTCTTCAATAATTCAGATAACATATGACATATATACATGTGACCCAGGTGCACCATGGAAGTTCAATTCTTTATCCCAACATAACCTAATAGAGATAATCTAATTAGCACATAATTCACAATAGAATATATCAACTATAAAAATATTCACATTTTATATATGGTTGTTTCCTGACTTCTAAGAAACATTCAATTAATCACACAAGTGTAATTACGCAAGTAATTCATTATTAACTATAATAAATCCATATAATTCTTCACTTGGTTGCAAACACAAAGTAATTCTCTCACTAAGTCAACTACCCATCAATAACACCACCTAAACCAATATATGTAAATAAACTAAAGAAATATCTATTAATAATGGTTACTCTAAATAAATATTCATTAAAAAATTAGAAATTAAATTAATATAATTAGTGTTAATTATATGTGTCAAATCTATTATACAACTTAACTAATTTAAGTCTAATATAATCCTAAATGTAATAGTTATGAGGAATGAATTTTTAAAATCTTAAATTAAATTCTAAAATATATCAATTAAATATTATCTTATAACGAAATATATAAACTAACTATCCTAATAAATCTCTTAATTTTTCTAACTTTAACAGTCCTACTAATTAATTACTTTTAGCAAACTGTTCCAAATATAACTCTAAATTGAATACTAGTTAAATCTAGTATAATAACCTTTACCAATTTTACTTCAAAAATTCCATTATATATATATATATATATATATATATATATATATAAATTTTGATATCAAATTGAGGTTATTTAATACCTCAAATAATTATTAAAAATGGGCCATTTTACATTGCAGTCTCTATTGAAAAATGGATGAATAAAAATATTAAATTTATATCTGATCTATTCCAAAAATTCTTAAATTAATATATGCAACTAGATATATTGAAGATACTTCATATAAATTTTTAGAATAAAATAAAATTATTTACTATTTTAAATTAATTATTTTTCATAACAATATTACACATTTTTACTACCAAATAATTTCTAATTTTAATCCTATAAGTTCATTTTTCACCATTGCATCGACCTCAAAATTTAATCTATAATACTAGACATTCAGGCCATAAACATATAAAAAGATAACGATGAATAATCTTTATAACTTTATATATAAATTTTATAACTTCATATATAAAATTTTCAATTTACTAGTTAAAATTTGTCTCCATAAAATTGTCACAATCATTCAATGTAACTTAGTCAAACTTTATTATTTTGTTATAATTACTTCTTGAGGATATGTAATCTAAAAAATATACATAATGCACAATTCTATAATTATTCATCACAATTAGATTAATGTTTTAACTAAATTTCCTAATTTAATTTCCAGTAAAACTCTCAATTGAAATCCTTGAATTCACTCTAATTTAATTCATCAAATTTCTTTTATTTGAATCCATCCACACTAAATTAAATATCTCAAAATGTAGAATAGATCTACTCACAAGTCAACCCATACAAGTAGTGTCTCTACATTTTTAAAGCAAAAATCACAGCAATCATCTCCAAATCATGTGTACGATAATTTTGCTCGTGCCTCTTCGACTAGTGAGAAACATAAGCAATAACTCTCTCATGTTGCATCAAAACACATTCCAAACCTATCCTTGAGGCATGATAATAGATACTAAACCCTTTTAATCCCTCAAGTAAAACCAACATTGGTGTTGAAGTTAATTTCTCCTTCAGACTGTTAAAACTCTGCTCACAACTCTCATCCTATATAAACTTAACACCCTTCATAGTCAATCTTGTTAATGGTACTGCTAATTTGGAAAAATCTTGCGTAAATCTCTTGTAATACCTAACCAAACCTAAGAAACTCTTAATCTCAGTGATTGCATTAGGTTTAGGTGATTGTATTAGGTTTAGGCTAATCCATTATAGCCGCCACCTTTTTAGGGTCAACCCTAATACCTTTTGTAAAAACCATATGCCCTTAAAATACTACTTTATCCAACCAAAACTCACATTTGAAAAGTTTAACATAAAGCTTATGTTCTCTCAAGGTTTGCAACACTAACCTCAAGTGCTCCCTATGTTCCTCTTTTTAGGGTAAACCAAGATATCATCAATGAAGACAACCACAAACTTATCTAGATAATCCCTGAATTCCCTATTCATCATGTCCATGAATGTATCAAGTGCATTTGTCAGCCTAAAAGACATAACTAAAAATTCATATTGACCTTACCTAGTATGAAAAGTTGTCTTTGGTATGTCACTCTCCCTAATTCATAGCTAGTGATACCTTGACCTCAAGTCTATCTTTGAGAAATTTCGTGCCCTGTGCAACTAATCAAATAAGTCATTAATTCTAGGTAAAGGAAATCTATTCTTCATTGTCATCTTATTAAGCTGTCTATAGTCTACACATAACCTCATTGATACATCATTCTTCTTAACAAAAAGTACTGGAATACCCCAAGGTGAAGTGCTAGACTTGATGTATCCTTTCTCCAACAAATCATGTAGTTGTTCCCTTAATTCTTTCAACTTTGTTGGTGTCATTCTATAGGGCAACAAAGATATCAGATTGATTTTAGGTAAAAAGTCAATGCTAAACTCAATCTCCATTTTAGGTGGTAATCTAGACAATTGTTTAGGAAAGACATCTTAAAAATCTCGTACTATAAGAATCCCCCTAACTCTAGGCTTCTCTAACCTCACATCTTGTATTAATACTAGGTAGCTCTCATATCCCTTCCTTAATAATTTTTTTTTTGTAACCATAACTAAAATCATATTACTCAGTCTAATACCTTTAACACCTTGAAAGATCAATGCACTCCATTAGATCAGGTGAAAGTTACCACTTTGGTCCAACAATCAATTATAGCCCCATTAGCAGCTAACCAATCCATCCTCAAAATAACATCAGAATCTAGAATATTTAACAAACCAATTTCCTAAGTAGATTTATTTCCCTAAGTTTTGCATCATAACCTATTTATATTTGAGTACACTCTACTGGTTTCCCAAGAGGTGTAGCAATAAGTAAAAGGCTCAATTATCTCTATAGGTTGTACTGATATTCTAAAAGCAAAAATAGGTGACATAAAAAAATGTGTGGCTTCAGGGTCTGATAGTACATGTGCATCTATAGTACAAATGGAAAATGTACCTTGCACCACATCATTATTATACTGAACATGCTTATAGTTAAGGTTGAATACCCTGGCCTAGCTTGTACCTTTCCCTGTTAAACTTGTTATCCATATTAACCCTACTATCCATATTGCCCTTGTTGACCTCTACCTACTAGCTCATATCCTCTATAGCCTCTACCTCCCCTATTACATCTACCTCCTTCATTACCTCTCCCAACTAGTGGTAAAGCTGGTCTAGGTCCCCTATTGTCACCTTGAACATGTCTTTTAGGGCAATTCTTGACTTGATGATCAATCTATCCATACCAAAAACATCCCCCAATAGTCTACATACATACTTCTATATGCATCTATCCACATATAGCACATGGTGTAGGTGATAACATTGGAATCAATTTAGGGACCTATTGATCAACCTATGGTAAACTATGCTACCTTAAAAAGCCTTGATACCTAGTACCATCGTTCTAATATCCCCTAGTACCATGGCCACCTCTATATTAATTTCCCTGACTCCCCTGGCCATTATGCTTTTGCTTTTTCCTCCTATGCTTCTTATTGGTCTCATCATTATTTGGTATGTTTAGACCTTCTAGCATTATAGTAGTATCCACAACTTTAAAAAAAACAATATACTTGTATGGAGCTACTAGATTATACAATCTATGATTCAGTCCTTGCACAAACCTCTCAATCATTCTGCTTTATATCGACATATTTCCTCTGCCACATTTAAGTTATCCTGTTTAAGATTCTTAAACTTATTAGCTTTTCTCCTCCTTACACTCCCAAGCAAAAATATCTCAAAGAACCTCCTTCTAAACTCGTCCTATACTATAAACTTACCTTCTATGTTTTCTTCATACCAATTATTTATAGTCCCTCTTAATTTGGAATCCAGATAACTCAATAGCCCTCACATCTAAACACCGTAGGCCCAAACATATCCTATGTACCTCATCAATAAACCACATAGGATCATTGGTAGTTTGATTCTCAAATGAAAAAGGATTTACCTTAGGACAGTTCCATAAGGACACATCTCTTAACTCTCCTCCCCCAATAGCAACAACTGTTATTCTCTCTAACTAACTAACTCCATAGGCCTACGAACACTCTCCCAACAATCACTTCCATAGATCTCTATATAGCATACATTCCCTTAATATGTTCCTTCGAGTCTATCCTTATAATTTGTGTCATAGTATCCTATTGATATTGATTCACCCCCTCACTTACTACATTATCATAAGGCCTCTCTTACCTCTCCCTAGGTGTTGCCTCATTCCCTAATGTTGCCCCAACAACTACTTCAGTAGTTGTTCTAGCAGTTGCTTCCATAGTTGCATCTCTAGTCCCTCTAGTAGCCACACAAATGTTCACATCCGTTATTGCTTGTGGCATCATTCAAGTTGCGTTGCTCTAAAGGTGGGATTATATTTGACCTCTTATTTCTAGCCTATCCTTGAGCGTTAGGCTCAACCTTGGTGCATGGAGGAACATGTTTCAGGTGCCATAATACCTAAAAGAGTACATGAGTTTAGTTAGTGGCAGGACTAAAAATTATTTTCTGGGAGCTCATTTACTTGAAGTTGCTGGTGATCGACACCGACAGTGATGAGATCGAAAAAAGAGAAGGAGGAGATGAGTGGAAAATGGGAGGAGTAAAAGAGAAATCTATTTTTTGAAGGGAGGTGGGAGTGTTTTGTAGGTTTGGAATATGATTTTAGGAAATTCTAGTAATTGAAGTTATTTTAATAATGTTTTCTATATTTTTTTATGTATATAATTATGAATTTTAATGATTTAATGATGATTATATGTATTTAATGTGTTCAATGAGATTTCACACACACACAGATATATATATATATATATATATATATATATATATA